>CM077162.1:58050894-58169321 GCA_039583875.1 Platanthera guangdongensis | reverse complement strand
ATAAATAAATTCATGACACTTGTTAATAATTCCTTAGAAATCTATCGTAAATATTTTTTAATGTGTACAGAAAAAACGAAATCGATATTGATCGAGAAATAAAGAAAATCTTTGAAAGAAAATTTGTATTGGATGTAATTACATCATGTGTCGACACTAATTTTCTGAAGTGTCGACACCAACTCCTAGATGTGTCGACACCTTTTCCCTGAAGTGTCGACACCACTTTTCTGTGTCGACACAGATATCTCTGTGTGTCGACACCATTTTACTTAGCCATTTCTATAAACTTATTCTAAGTTTATCATACTAGTTCAATTTTAAACCTATTGAACTTTGTTTCTTCTAGGGGCTTAGTATACATATCAGCTAGTTGATTATCTGTCTTAACATATTCTAGTGAAATATCTTGTTTTTCTACATGTCCCTTAGAAAATGGTATTTTATTTCAATATGTTTAGTTCTAGTATGGGAAACAGGATTGTTTGCAATTGATATAGCACTAGTAGAATCACAAAAGAGTGGTGTTCTACTTACCTGAAATCCATAATCCTCAAGCTGATATTGTATCCATAGAAGTTGAGCACAACAACTTCCTGCCTAGCCCAATCTGATTCTGGGGTGGAGATAGCCACCATGTTTGTACTTTTTGCTACTCCATGAAATCAGTCTTCCACCTAGGAATTGACAGGTTCCAGTTGTACTTTTTCTGTCTTCTTTGCATCCTAAAGTCTGCATCTGAATAACCTGTTAGTTCAAAATCCCCATTCCTAGGGTACCAGAGGCCTAGATAAGGAGTGCCCTTTAGATATCTCAGTATCCTTTTGACTCTGTCAAATGAGACTCTTTAGGGCATGCTTGATAACTTGCACAGACACATGTAGCATACATGATATCTGGTATACTTGCAGTCAAATATAATAGGGAGCCAACTATCCCTCTATATAAAGACTCATCTACAGGTTTCCCTGCATCATCCTTGCTAAGAGACATACTTGACCCCATAGGAGTCTTCATGGTACTGGATGAATCCATACCATACTTCCTTATGAGTTCTAGGTGAACTTAGACTGGCATATGGATAAACCATTCTCAGTCTGTCTAACTTGGAGTCCCAAGAAGAACTTAAGTTCACCATACTACTCATCTCAACTGTCCTTGCATATAGTTTTGCAAACTTTTGCAAAGACTACTTTCAGTAGACCCAAATATTATGTCATCTACATATATTTGGACTAGTATTACTTTGCCTCTGGATTCATTACCTAAGGAATAGAGTCTTGTCTATTTTCCCCCTTGTGAACTTATTCTCAATGAGGAAACTAGACAGGGTTTCATACCAAGCCCTAGGGCTTGCTTTAACCCATACAGTGCTTTCCTAAGTCTATAAACATGATTAGGTTGAGTTGAATCAACAAAACCTGATGGCTGTTCCACATAGACTTCCTCTTTTAGATTACAATTCAGAAAGGCTGACTTTACATCCATTTGGTAAACTTTAAATCCTTAAAAGGTTGCATAGGCCAGGAACATCCTTATGGCTTCCAGTCTAGCTACTGGAGCAAAGGTTTGATCAAAGTCAATACCTTCTTCCTGCCTATACCCTTTAGCAACCAATCTTGCTTTGTTCTTAATGATGACTCCATGTTCATCCATTTTGTTCCTAAAGATCCACTTGGTCCCAATTATGTTGTGGTCTTTTGGTTTAGGAACAAGCTCCCAGACCTTGCATCTCTTGAACTGATTCAGCTCTTCTTGCATTGCCTCAATCCAATGAGGGTCTAGGATGGCTTCTTCAAACTTCTTTGGCTCTACTTGGGATAGAAAACTGGAGTAGAGTGCTGCACTCAGATTTCTGCTCCTTGTTTGTACCCCTTATCTTAGATCACCAATGATTTGCTCTGCTGGATGATCTCTTAAATGCCTATTAGCTGGAGGCATCCTGGCTTCAGGTTGAACTTCTTCAACTTCTTCATCTTGCTGCACTCCTTGGATTTCTTCTGCATTAGGTACATGTAGTACTCCCCCTAGACAACAACCACTATCTTCTTCTTGCTGTCTTGCAGTAGGTTCTTCTTCTATAGTGAGCTTGTCCATCTTCTTTGTTATACCTGGGGAGCTGCATATACTACTAGACAACTCATTGTTAATAAGTATAGTTTCATCAAATACTACATGTGCAGACTCCTCTACAACTTGTGTAGACAAGTTGTAGACTCTATAAGCCTTACTGTTGTTGCTGTACCCAACAAAAATTCCCTCTTGGGACTTGGCAGCAAACTTAGTCAAGTAAGACTTTCCATTGTTAAGTATAAAGCACTTACAACCAAAGATCCTGAAGTAGGATAGGTTTGGTTTTCTGCCTTTCACAATCTCATAGGGGGTCTTGTTGTGGCTTTTAGTAATGGTAGCCCTATTAATTACATGGCATGCAGTATTAACTGCTTCAGCCCAGAAATATTCTGGTAGTGATGTATCACTTAATAGGGTCCTACCAGCCTCAATCAAGGTTCTATTTTTCCTCTCAGCAATGCCATTTTGCTGAGGTGTTCTTGGTGAAGAAAACTCTTGAAATATCCCAAATTCTTCACATAGATTTGTCATACTATCAGACTGAAATTCAGTACCATGGTCACTTCTTATCTTGACCACTGTACTGTCTAGTTCATTCTGAATTTGTTTGACAAAGCTATAGAAGACACTAGGTGTTTTAGATTTCTGTCTAAGGAAGAACACCCAGGAAAACCTTGAGTAGTCATCTACAACTACAAAGGTATAGACCTTCCTACCTAGGCTGTGAACTGGCATAGGACCAAAGAGATCCATATGCAAGAGGTATAAACACCTCACAGCATCTTTGATTTCAATGCTACTAAAGGTGGATCTAGTCTGCTTGCCCTTTTGACAAGCTGAACATATTCCATCTTTAATACACTTAACTTGAGGACCATTCCTCACTAACTCTTTGCTAAAGAGTTGGCCAATTGTCTTGTAATTTAGATGGGCTAGCCTCTTGTGCCATTTGACACAATGAGAGACTGTCTCATCAGCTACAAGACACACAGGAGAACCATTATTCTCAACCATAATGTCTAGACAGTAGACATTCCTTTTTCTATAACTAGTCAAAATGATCTCTTGATCATTTGACCTCCTGATATGACAACCATCTTTGACAAATGAGATGTCATATCCTACATCACTCAATTGACTTATACTAATAAGGTTATGTTTCAAACCTTTAACATATGCCACTTGAGTAATATTTATATGGGAGCTAGAAATGTTACCAAAACCCTTGATGATTCCTTTTTCAGAACCACCAAAGGTGACTTTTGGACCATCCTTTATAGGTGTGTAGTCCTTTAGCAATCCCCTTGTTCCAGTCATATGTCTGGAACATCCACTGTCCAAGTACCATATTGGGGCATGGCCACTTGGACTCACCTGCAAAACAGATTAGTGAACCTTAGAACCCAAAGAATTCTTGGGTCCTTGGTACTGGTTAGTTTGCTTCCTAACAAAGCTACCTGCAGGTTTTCCAACAGGCAGTTTGCTACTCACTTTGGAACTTGCATTGTGCCAGCAGTCCATGGCAAAGTGGCCTACCTTGCCACAGCACCAACACTCAAACCTATTGTACCTTTGCTTAGGTACATTCTTAGCTGTTTTATCTACAGCTGGTTTGTTGAGAGCTGGGGCTTTGCCCTTGGACTTGGACTGAACAGTCCTTGCAGGTTTAGTAAACCCCAGTCTAGCTTTACCTTTTTGATGAACAAATTCATCAATTAAGGGTAGGACAGACTTTGGTTTGGAAAACCTAGCAACTAAATCTCTCTCCTTCTAAAGACTAATCTCCAGACTTTTGATTTGATCATTCTTAAATGATATAGTCCTCATCTGAATCATAGTTATGTGCTTCAGTCTGGCTATCTCATTAAGTTTTTGATCAAACAACTTCTCATAATCAGTTGCAGCCACTTTGAGACTTGCAATCTCCTTAGCTTGACTCTTGGCCAAGGATTTGCATTTATTAAATGCTTGCAACAGAACTTTATATTCATCTATCAATTGATGAATATCCTCTTCAGACTCAGATGCACTCTCATCACTTGATGATGATGAATCTGATTCTGAACTAACACAAGAAATTGAACTGAAAGAACAATTTTGTACCTTACTAGGTCCAGGCTGCTCCTGGATTTTGTCACTTTCTGTCAATGCCATCAGTCCTTGGCACTGACTATCCTCTTGTTCATATATAGAGTTCATGATCTGGATGAACTCTTCTTCTTCTTCCTCAGCAAACAGTCCTATATATGCTTCAACATCTGACTCAGTTTCTGATGAAGAAATGTCTGACAGGCTCTTATCCTTTTTGGCAACAAAAGACTTTTCCTTCTTGCCCTTGAATTGAGTCTTTTTCTTATCATTAGACTCCTTCCTTTTCTCTAGACAATCTGCAATAACATGTCCTTGTCTATTACAGCAATAGCATACAATTTTTGAAAGAGTAGCTTTGCTAGACTTGGTCTTTTTCCTGTCTTTCTTTGATGACTTTTTGTTCTGATAATAGTCTTCTTTACCCTGTGAAGTAGATGGCTTTGTCCTCCACTGTTTCTTCTTTAAGAACTTCTGAAAATGTCTTGTGAAGGCAGCAAAGTCCTCATCACTTTCACTGCTTTCAGACTTTCTGCTTACTGACTCATCTGACTCAGTTTCAGCTGCTTTTGGAGGTGGAGTAGGTGACTTACTTCTGTATTTTCTGGGGGCTTCTATTTTAAATGCCATTGTCCTTTCCTTATGTTCACTTCTTGTAGTCTTCTCCTCTTCTTTCCTCACCATCAATTGCATTTCATAGGATAGCAATTTTCCAAACAAAGTTGCAGGAGGAATTTCAGCTAACTTTGTCATTTCTCTTATGTCACAGATCTTGGTGTCCCAATCTTTTGTAAGGGACCTTAAGAACTTATCATTAAGCTCATAATTACTGAACTCTCTGCCATAGGACATTAGCTCATTCACTATTCTATAGAACTTCTTATAGCATTCAATTATGCTATCAGATCTACCTTGCCTAAAGCTTTCATATTCTTGGTTTAGCAAAGACTTTCTGTCTTGCCTCACTTCTTCAGAACCCTCCATATACACTATCAAGGTATCCCACATCTCCTTAGATGTCTTGCAGTGTATCAAATTCTGAAAGGTAGCATCATCTATAGCACTCACAATGATATTCTGAGCCCTTTTGTCCATTGTGGATAGAACTATTTCATCCTTTGTCATTTCAGAGAAATCTTTAGGTGTTCTTTGATTAGCATCAAAGACTGAAACCTTCATAGGCACATATGACCCTTCTTTGACTGTGATATATATTCTAGGGTCTGAGGCTTCCATAAACAGTCTCACCCTTTCCTTCCAGATGCCAAATATTTCTTTTCTGCAAATGGGTAGCTTCATGGATCCCAATTCCTTATGATTCTCAGTGGAACCCATGGTTCTTGATTTTCTTGATTCTATAAGTTTACTTAGACTGAATCTGCCAACAAGATCTACTCAGACAGTTAAGTCCCTTTTTGAGGAACCTCCCTATGATACCACTTGAAAGATATTGTACCTAATCACCTAGAGGGGGGGGGGGGGTGAATAGGTGACTTAAATCTTTTTAACTTTTTAGGCAGAATTCAGATTATTTCACAGAGTTATTACTACTTTATCACAGCAAACAATCAGCAATCACAGCAATCAATCCAGCACACAGTGAACACACAAATTTATAGTGGTTCCCCAAGATTTGGGTACATCCACTTCCCCCTTCGCCTATCTAGCAGTGTACTAGATTCGGCCAAACTCCTCCATTATCTCAGATCCTCAGATCTTACACTCAGAACCTCAACCAGGTTCCTACAGCTCAGGCTCAAAGCCCTACAACTCAGCTTCTTCACAAAGCCTACACTCAGCTTCTTCACAAAGCCTACACTCAGCCACCAAGGCCTACACTCAGCCACAACAGGCCTACACTCAGAGATACAAATCTCCTACACTCAGGCACACAGACCCTACACTCAGCCTTTATAATTACAGGCTTACAAACTCAGATCCCTAAGGATCCTACAAGAAAATATGAATATAAAGATGTAAACTCTACAACTCAGAGAAAAGAGAGAAGATTTGAGAGTTTCTTGATGAGTTCTTGGATGAACTCTGCTGAGATCAATCTGACTTGACTTTCTTCAAAGCTTCTTGAATGTAGAACACAATATGATTGATCTCCTCTGCAGTTGATCCTTGATCTCTGCTACTTAAGATTCAGAACAAAATCTGAACCCTTCATCTCAGCCTGGTTCCAACGGCTGTCTTCTTGGATGGAGCTCTCTCTCTCCAACTTCTTAGATCTTCACTAGATTCTTCAATGAATAGCTAGATCTTCTTTGTATTACTGGATGTGTTGATCATCCTTTCTGTAGACAGTATAGGCCTATTTATAGGCCTTCTTTATGGTAACCGGCTGGTCCGGTTCATAACTGATTTCTGACAACTCTGACAGGTGCAGTAGACCGGCTGGAATGGCAGCTGTCAAGTCATCCAGTCAGGTCTTGAAAAATCTGTAACTGTCTGAAAGTGTCGAGACTGTCTGTCTTCAAGTGTCGACACTTATAGACTAAGTGTCGACACAAGTTGACTAAGTATCGACACTAACCTCCAAGGTGTCGACACAACTCCTTGTGTTGTAGAATTCACTTCTCGACACAGCTTCTTCTTCATGTGTCGACACTGATATTGAGTGTCGACACAAGTCCTTGTACTTCAGTGTTTTGTTGAATTCTTGTAAGTGTCGACACAACTCCTTTGTGCCGACACATATTCATGTGTTGAACTTGTTAAGTGTCGACACATCTTCTTGGTGTCGACATATGCCTTCTGTGTTGATACTTGTTGAGTGTCGACACTGCTCCTTGTGTCGACACATTCTTCTTCTATTGAGACTCTGGCTGAGTGTCGACACATCTCCTTAGTGTCGACACTTGTACTTAGAATTTTGCTAATCTTTGCTAAGTGTCGAGACAGCTCCTTGTGTCGACACTTTCTTCAAGTGTTGAGTCTTCTGCTGAGTGTCGACACATTTTCATTGTGTCGACACTTTCTTTAAGTGTTGAGTCTTCTGCTGAGTGTCGACACATTCTTTATTATGTCGACACTTGTACTTAGACTCTGCTGACTTTTGCTGAGTGTCGACACAGCCTCCAAGTGTCGACACTTTCTGATGTAGACACTGTTTCACTGAGTGTCGACACAACTGCTAAGTGTCGACACTGCTTCACTGAACTTTTCTTCATTGAGTGTCGACACAGCTCCTTGTGTCGACACTTTCTGTCTGGTGTCGACTCTGCATCCCTGGTGTCGACACAAGTACTCCAAGTGTCGACACTGCTTGCCTGGGTGTCGACACAAGTCTTCTTAAGTGTCGACACTTTCCCTCTGGGTGTCGACACATGGACTTAGAAACTTTTTCATCTTTCCTGCAAATACTTAACCTGCACAAGGCAACTCAAAATACATCAAATACATTTTGATGTATATCATTGAGTAGGGTGAGGCTTCTTCAAATCAGGTACATTAGAACCAATGTACCCAACAACATGTGTGCGTGAAAGCACATTATATGAATATATATCCATGCTTGTGATATGCTATGCCTGCAGGGAAGATTACCGCTGCCCCGAGAAAGGGGTAGGGTCGTTATAATTTGGTCAGCTGAATGCTGACCATTGCCTTTCTTTGCCACCGTTGGGTGGATTGTCCCTGTATAGGTGCTGGAGAGCCAAGCGGGACGAAAATGGATTGATGTCCATGCTGCTTTAGCTGCTGCTGCTGTTAGCCCTCGAAGGCTAATTTGGATATAAGTGTTATGTTTTCTTTTGATGTGGCCGGCCTGCGTGCCAATGTTTGGGCCACTGTTTGAAAGCTCTATAAGGCCATAAGGCCAACTGTTTATGTGTGTTGTAAGACATTCCTATGATCTATAAAATATGGGGTTTTTATATGTTGGACATTCACGTGTGGAGTTCAAGTGTAGTGTTTTAGGTTTCCGCTAGAATGCAATGTGTTAGATACGCTGCGCTACTCTGGTATCATCTCGTAACTTCACCGCCTGTTTTGTGATATATGCTATGGGGCCCCGGCCGGACCTTCTAGTATATACCATATGAACGGATGGGGTTGTTACATTTTTGGTATCAGCTGTCTCGGTCTTTTCCTCTCGAAGTTGTGGTCGACTTCTTTTGTGGGGTGGCGAGCACGTGTCTGTGCAAACCAAGTTAACACGTTTGAACTCCTGAATGTCCATGATAGGAATGCAAATTCTTGTGTTTGAGGAACCTGCGCGTTCCTATTTTGTGTTGTTTGCTTGTGTAAGGCCAATGTGTGTGCCTTGTCCCCTTTAGGTGACTCGGAGTGGTGCAGGGCAATCGGAGCCCCAGCGTTCGGATGAAAGTACGACACCAGCTGAGGTGCATACACCTCCGCCGTCTGTAGAAACTGTGCGACAAATTGCTGAGTCTTTGTTTGCTATGGTTCAAGGATAGCCGGTTGGGCATACGCAAGGGTAGGCGCAGCCGGTCGTGAGGCCAGAACAGGTGGAGGCGAGGCCAGAACCTGTTGTGGATGTGAATCCTCGAGCCGCTGAGAAGCAGTTGAAGCAATTCATGAGTTTTCACCCACCTACGTTCTCGGGAGTGGGATCTCCTGCGCAGGCTGAAGACTGGTTGTCGCATGTCAAGAGGATTATGACGGCGATTGGAACAGAGGAGCATCAGAAAGTCACCCTAGCTACCTTCATACTTGAAGGATAGGCTAGATTATGGTGGGACGAGATGGAGTTGCATCACTTGGCGGGTCGTCCCTTAACCCAAGTATCGATGGAAGAATTCTCTCGACTCTCCCTAGCAAAGCACCTCCCGACGGCACAGCATATAGCCATGGAGAATGAATTCCAAAGGCTGATGCAAGGAGATGGCAGTGTGGAAGCTTACCTGCATGAGTTTACACGCTTGGGGCGGTATGCGGGTTCGATTTTTTCTGATGAGCAGAGCAAGACGAATAGGTTCTATGAAGGTCTGCGGGACGAGTTGAGATTCCTGCTTTCTAGTTCTTTGAACCAAGGTTTCCAGGCGTTAGTTGACACTTCTTGCGCGCTGAAAAAAGATATGAAGATGGTGCAGGGGAAGAGGGCATTGGCTGTGACACAGCCGAAGTTTAAAGTGCCCCGACCGACGAAGTCCTTTTATAAGAAGAAATGGGGCAAGAGACCCAAGACGGCGGGACAAGCTCCTTCTTCAGGTGCATCGGGAGAAACTTCGGGGGCCACCTCAAGGCCGGATACTCGTACATGCTTCAATTGTGGACGAGTGGGGCATATAGCTTGGGATTGTCGGGTGCCGCCAAAGAGTGAAAAGAAGGCGGGAGCGTCATATGCAGAAAAAGGAAAGGCGGTGGTGGAATCCTCTGCCTCGCAGGCGCAGCCCCGGGTCTATAATCTTGGCCTGCAGGAGGCCATCAAGCAGAGTGACGTCGTCACAGGTACGAGTTTAGTTTTGCGTATCATATTGCTTGTATGTTTTGCTTAATGCAAGTGTATGCGGCTTGTGTGTGTGACATGATTGCCACAGGCTTTGTGATGATTCGGGACACGCTGGCACGAGCACTGTTTGATACAGGTGCATCGCATTCTTTTCTGTCTAGCGAGTTTATAGCGCGGCTTGGGATACCTAGTCGTGTGAAGACAGATAGCGTCACAGTGGTGTTACCGAATGGTTTTTTGATGCTCGTGGATCGAGCTTGCGATGTGGCAGTCCAAATAGGAAGTTGGGACTTTGGTTTGACTGCATCTGTCTTGCCGCTATCGGAATTCGACGTGATCTTTGGGATGGATTGGCTCGCGGAGCAGCATGCCTTGATTAATTGACAGTCAAAAGAGATCACGTTGGGCTAGAATACCGAGCAGGAGACTAAGTTCGCGAGGATGCGAGGAGTGGGAGAGACGTTCATATCTGCACTCCAAGTTGTCAAAGCTGTTCGGAAAGGCGTGGAGTACTACTTTGCGTTAATTCAGGCTGTGGACCCTAAGGCCAGTGTGTGCGATGTTCTGATATTGTCGGAGTTTACAGATGTGTTTCCCAAGGATCTCCCTGGGCTACCACCCCAGCGTGAGATTGACTTCACGATCGAGTTGGTGCCAGGTGCGAAACATGTAGCCCGCTCGCCATATCGCGTCGCGCCTAAGGAAATGGCGGAGTTGAAAGTCCAACTGCAGGAATTGATTGAGCAGGGTTATATATGCCCAAGCATGTCACCGTGGAGCACGCTTGTGCTTTTTGTAATGAAGAAAGACGGTGGATTGAGGTTATGTATTGATTACCGTGAACTGAATAAGCTGACCGAGAAGAATAAATATCCTATTCCGCGGATTGATTAATTGTTGGATCAGCTAGTGGGATCGACCGTCTACTCCAAGTTGGACTTGAAATCTGGTTATTACCAGTTGAGGATACGGGAAGAAGATATTCCCAAAACTGCATTTGGAACACGGTACGGGCACTACGAGTTCACGGTCATGCCGTTTGGGCTGTGCAATGCGCCCTCGGTATTTATGGACTTGATGCATCGAATATTCTGCGAGTACCTGGATCTGTTCGTAATAGTGTTCATTGATGATATCTTGGTGTACTCGAGATCGGAAGCCGATCATGAGAAGCATTTGCGGTTGGTGTTGAATACATTGCGGCAGAATCAGCTCTATGCCAAGTTCTCGAAGTGCGAATTTTGGCTAGCGTCGGTGGCTTTTTTGGGCCATGTGGTGAGTGGAGCGGGCATAGTAGTGGATCCAGCGAAGATAAGGGCCATAGAGGAGTGGCCAGTGTTGTCTTCAGTGGCAGAGGTCCGGAGCTTCCTTGGACTAGCGGGATATTACCGAAGATTTGTTGAAAACTTCTCGTGGATTGCTTTGCCGCTAACCACGTTGACGCGAAAAGAGCAGAAGTTCGTTTGGTCGCCGGAGTGCGCGCGGGCTTTTGAAGAGCTGAAGGTTCGGTTAACCACGGCGCCTGTGTTGTCATCGACATGTGGTACCGATGGATTTGTAATCTACAGTGATGTTTCAGGGAGCGGCTTAGGATGCGTGCTTCTGCAAAATGGAAAGGTGATTGCTTATGGCTCACACCAGCTGAAAGTGCACGAGCGGAACGATCCCGTCCATGATCTTGAGTTGGCGACGGTGATCTTTGCACTAAAGCTGTGGCGACACTATCTTTATGGTGTGAAGGTGGAGATCTATACAGATCATAAGAGCCTGAAATACCTATTGGAGCAGAAGGACATGAACATGCGACAGTGAAGGTGGTTAGAGTTCCTTGGGGACTATGCCTTTGAGATTCACTACACGCCCGGAAAAGGCAATGTAGTCGCGGATGCCTTGAGTCGGCAGACTCTGGCAAGAGCAGCTTGGTTGCAAAGGCATGATGAATGTCTCATTCAGGAGCTGGAAGTGTTAGAGATTTCTTTTGTTGACAAGAATTCCACTGCCAATGCATGTTTGAACTGGACGGAGGTGCAATGTGACCTTGCGGACCGAGTTCGACGGGCAACGGAGTTGGATGAAGATCTCCTATGCTATGCAAAAGCTGGGCCAGAAGGAAAGTTCTCCTGGGATGACGGTCTTTTGTGGAAAGAGGACCGTCTGTGCGTCCCGAGTTTGGGTACATTGAGGAAAGACCTGATGTATGAAGCGCATTATACGAAGTACTCAATCCACCCAGGGAGCGCGAAGATGTTCAGAGATATGAAAAAGCTGTTCTGGTGGCCAGGGCTAAAGAAAGATGTTGCTCTTTATGTGGCCAAATGCCAAACATGTGCTATGGTGAAGGCGGAATGTCAGAAACTGGGCGGTTATTTGAAGTCGTTGTCGATTCCAGAGTGGAAATTTAACGATATTTCAATGGATTTCATGCACGGGTTGCCGAGATTTCAGCGAGGGAACGATTCCATCTAGGTAATTATCGATCGACTGAGAAAAGTGGCACAATTCCTCCTGAACAGGCAGGATGATTCGGTAGAAACTTTGGCAAAGCTGTACGTGGAACAGATTGTACGGCTCCACGGTGTTCCTCGGAGCATCGTGAGTGATCGAGATGGGCGATTCACGTCAAAGGATTGGAGGCTAGTTCACCAGCTATTGGGCACGAAGTTGACTTTTAGTACGGCCTTTCATCCCCAAACGGATGGCCAAACTAAACGAACCAACAGAACGATGGAGGACATGCTCCTAATGTGCGCCCTAGATTTTGGAAAGAGATGGGAAGATAATCTCTACATGGTGGAGTTTGCCTATAATAACAGCTACCAGGCGAGCATCGGGATGGCACCGTATAAAGCTCTATATGGAAAGAAGTGCCGTACTCCCTTGGCTTGGGTAGAAGCGGGCGAAGCTAAAGTGTGTAATCGTAATGAAGTCAATGAAGCAAACTCAACCATTCGTGCTATTCGAGAGAGCCTACTCATAGCCCAAGATCGTCAAGCGAAGTACTACAACGCCAATCACCGGAATGTGGAGTTCGCGGTAGGCGATTAGGTCTACTTGAAGATCAAGCTCTTTAAAGGCGTATCCAGGATTCGACATTTGAAAAAGTTGAGTCCAAGATATTTGGGTCAATTTGAAGTGGTTGAGCGAATCGGAGAAGCTGCGTATCGGCTAGCTCTTTCGGCAGACTTGGGTGGACTACATGATGTGTTTCACATCTCGGTGCTTCGGAAGGCCGTTAAAGATCCAGCTCAAGTGATCATGGATGATCGTGTACCAGTGGAGTATGGGCTAACAACGAGAGTTAGACCCATTAAGATTGAGGATCGAGCCGAGAAACAGTTGCAGAACAAGATGGTCGGGATGGTTAAAGTCTGGTGGGACAACTGCGGCCATGAGGAGCTTACATGGGAGCAAGAGCAGACCATGCGAGCTGAATTTCCCGAGCTATTTCTGTAACTGAGTGGATAGCTAAAAGTTATTGTAACAAGAAATTTTGATGTTATGACTTTTTAGTTGCTGATTGCCTTCCTGTGTGCAAATTTCGAGGATGAAATTTTTGGTAGGAGGGGAGGGTTGTAACAGCCTAATTTTTCAGCAGGCAAAATTTTGGGTGACACGGCCTGGGCCACGGGTGTGTCCCAGGGCGTGTCCTGCTCGAGTGCGGAGTCGTCGTGAGTTTGACGAACTGCGTTCTTCGTTTGACGAACTGCGTTCGTCATTCGTCGAACGCGGGAACATGCCAGGCTACACGGGCGTGTACTATTCGAGGAGGGCGTGTCCCCTTATGTTCGATGAACTTCGCTCGACGATCGTCGAGTATGGGGTACACGGCCTATGACACGGGCGTGTCACAGGGCGTGTCCCGCTGTGTCGAGAGGTCGACACTTTTCTCTCGAGTAAGTGGAAAAGTACTCGAGTAAGAGGGCGGTCACACGGGTGTGTCATTCGACACGGGCGTGTCCAATCCGAGTACTCGAGTAGTTGGTTTTCTCTCGAGTAAGTCCTCTCGAGTGGGTCTCGAGTGGGTGTCACGGGCGTGTCCTAGCTGTCACGGGCGTGTCCTAGCTGTCACGAGTGTGTACCCTGAGCGTGATCTGTTTCAGGATAAGGCGGTTTGTGCACCCTTAGTGTGACACGACCTATGACACGGGCGTGTCACACGGCGTGTCGGACCCGAAACATGATTTTGTGGGTTTTTCGTGGCCGTCCATTCTTCTTCAGCTGGGATCTAACAGCTGAGAGGCTTCCCTGCTTCCTTAAGGCCGAAAAGTAATAATGAAGACTCATTTTTATGTTAACCGTCATCTTTCTAAACTTCTAGAGAGAGAAAGGAAAAGGAAGAAGGAGGAAGAAGAAGAGGGGCTGATCTCTGGTTTAGATTGAGAGTGTCAAGCTGAGATTCGAGGCCATCGTTGCGGAGGAAAAGCTGTTGCGGTTCTTTCTCGCCAGCTAGGAGTTCATGGCACCGAAATGGTTTTCAAGGGTAACGACCTTTCTTCTTCGCCATGTGAAGGCTTCCTTTTTGATATATGCATGATTCCCCCACCAAAGGGTGGCTGATTTTGGGAGTCTTTTGGGTTTATTCATGGAATGCCCTTTCATATAGATCCGGATATGGAGTACGGAATAGGCATGCTGTGTGAAGCCCATCTGGACAGGTTGGTATGGTTTGGTGATGTTGCATACGAACCGGAGAAGACTCCGTGATAAACGCGTAGTTTAGGAGTCGACGAGTTGGACCTGTGAAAGGAAGTAGCAGGAAGTACTGGAGTGGTAGTCCAGGAAAATACCCATAGAATGCTTGTGTTGTTAGGTTCTACCTGTGAAAGGAAGTCGCAGGAAGTACTGGATTGGAATTCCAGGAAATACCCTTTGTAATGCTTAATGTTCATAGGGAGTCCACCTGTGAAGAGAGTAACAGGAAGTACTGGCATGGTAGCCAGGAAAGACCCCTAACATTTGTGACATTTGCGGAGTCATACCTGCGAAGAGAGTAGCAGGAAGTACTGGTGCGCCCAGGAAAGATTCGTTAATGATGAGTAATATGAGTGGGTGTAATGAAGTACTGGTGCGCCCAGGAAAACACCCAGCCTTGAATGCCAAGAACAGGATCGGTGAGACCAACCCGCGCCTTTGATTTAGCCGCGGGTACGTGGTGCTCGGTGATGGCAAGGTGATTTGAGAAACGGGGGGAGGCGGATCCGAGCTACGTTATATCCGTCCGACGTGGACCAGAAAGTGCGGTCTATTGGAGCGCATAGCGAGAGTCTTAGGCCTACGTGTCGTGATACAATGGGGGACTACGGGCCAATCCCGGTTCACTAAGACTATAAAACTCCGGCTGCACGCCATGGAGTAAATGCTCAAGTGAGTTGACGTTGGGTTGCGACCCTGATACGGTGGTGGGTAACTGGTTTGCCAGTACACCAAGAATGTGCCCTGAGTGCATGGACTGTCGGGCCGGGTGGCTGACGGTTGTGATGGCATGTGTGCGTGAAAGCACATTATATGAATATATATCCATGCTTGTGATATGCTATGCCTACAGGGAAGATTACCGCTGCCCTAATAAAGGGGTAGGGTTGTTATAATTTGGTCAGCTGAATGCTGACCGTTGCCTAGGTTTGCCACCATTGGGTGGATTGTCCCCGTACAGGTGCTGGAGAGTCAAGCGGGATGAAAAGGGTTGATGTCCATGCTGCTTTAGCTGCTGCTGCTGTTAGCCCTCAAAGGCTAATTTGGATATAAGTGTTATGTTTTATTTTGATGTGGCCGGCCTGCGTGCCAATGTTTGGGCCACTGTTTGAAAGCTCTGTAAGGCCATAAGGCCAACTATTTATGTGTGTTGTAAGATATTCCTATGATGTATAAAATATGGGGTTTTTATATGTTGGACATTAACGTATGGAGTTCAAATGTAGTGTTTTAGGCTTCCGCTAGAATGCAATGTGTTAGATGCGCTGCGCTACTCTGGTATCATCCCGTAACTTCACCACCTATTTTGTGATATATGTTGTGGGGCCCCGGCCGGACCTTCTAGTATATACCATATGAACGGATGGGGTTGTTACGGATACGGAGTGGGAGATGACATTCTTGGCATAAGGGGATCGAGCAAGACTTTGATGTATGTTATCCAGGTGGTTAAGGCAGTTGGTAGTGGTGCAGAGCTATTTTTCACCTTAGTGGAGACTTCGAAGCCCAAGCCAAGTCTGGATAGCATCCTGATTGTATCAGAGTTTCCTGATGTTTTTCCTGAAAATCTCCCCAGAGCCCCACCTCAGCATGAGATCGACTTCACCATCGAGCTAGTGTCAGGTGCCATGCCTGTGTCATGCTCCTCATATCGCTTAGCGCCCTGGGAGATGGCTGAATTGAAGGTACAGCTGCAAGAGCTGTTAAATCAAGGGTATATGCATCCAAGTTTGTCGCCTTGGAGCGCGTCAGTCCTTTTTGTTAAGGAGGATGGAAGCTTACGATTATGTATAGATTATCAAGAGTTGAATAAGTTGACAAAGAATAATCGATATTTGATCCCTAGGATTGATGATCTATTCGATCAGCTGGTCGGGTCGACTGTGTACTCGAAGCTAGATTTGAAATCCGGGTACTATCAGTTGAGAATAAGGGAAAGTGACATTCCCAAGATGGCTTTCAGCATACGTTATGGGCATTATGAATTCACCATCATGACGTTTGGGCTGACGAATGCGCCATCCATGTTTATGGATTTGATGAACAGGATGTTCAGAGAGTACTTGGACCAGTTCGTGATAGTCTTCATCGATGATATACTGGTGTACTCACAGTACGAGGAGGATCATTTCAAGCATCTTCATATGGTTTTGGAGACCCTGAGGAGGAACCAACTGTATGCTAAATTCTCCAAATGTGAGTTTTGGCTGTCCTCGGTAGCGTTCCTTGGTCATGTGGTTAGTGGTGAGGGAATTACAGTAGATCCGATGAAGGTAGCTGCGATACGGGAGGGGTCTGTGTTGTCTATTGTGTCGGAGGTCCGGAGTTTTCTGGGGCTTGCCTACTATTATAGGCGCTTCGTGGAGAACTTCTCGCGGATATCACTGCCCCTCACCACTCTGACAAGGAAGGATCAGAAGTTTGTTTGGTCGCCGCAGTGCGCACAAGCTTTCGAAGAACTAAAGTGTCGTCTGACCACGACACCTGTCTTGTGTTCGCCATGTGGTTCGGAGGGCTTTGAGATCTACATTCATGCCTCTGGGAGTGGATTAGGTTGTATTCTGCTTCAGCACGTGAAGGTGATAGCCTATGGATCGCGCCAGTTGAAGGTGCATGAGAAAAATTACCTGGTCTATGATTTGGAGTTGGCGGTCATGGTATTCTCTCTTAAGCTTTGGAGGCATTATCTGTATGGGGTTAAGGTCGATATTTATTCAGATCATAAGAGCCCTAAGTATCTGATAGATCAAAAAAATCTGAACATACATCAACGTAGGTGGATGGAGTTCCTTAGGGACTACACCTATAAGATTCATTATATTCCTGGGTGTAACATCCCTCAAATAACTAGACCTCCTAAGAGTGATTTTGTCATGACTTGGTCATGACAAAACCCTAGGAAGTCCAAGTAGACTCGGTGAACTTAGGTAGGAAGGTGAAGGCCAACATGGTCTGCAAATAGTAGAATTCTAAACACTAGTTTAGGATGACCTCAGGGCTACAACTTGATTCCATGACCCTACCACAACACCCCTAACAACTTGGGTAGTCCATAGCTCCACTAAGGACCCATTGTGGGCAGTCAAAGAGGTTAAGTTGACCTAGGTCAACCCTAACCCTAAATGGGTCAAACTAGCCTACTTAGGGTCAATTGACATTTCAATAGCCAAGTGGACCACACCCATGCCCTCCTAACACTAAAGTGAGGTCAATGAGTCACCAAGGACCCATTGCGGTTAAGCCTAGTGGCTAAGTTGACCCAAGTCAACTTTAGGCTCAAAGTGGTCAAAGTGCCCTTATTAAGGGTCATGTGACCTCCAAGGTGCCAAGTCAACCCTACCCAACCCTACCTAGACCTTAGGGGAGTCCAGTGGGTCACCAAGGACCCATTGGTGGTGACACAAAAGGCCAATTTGACCAAAGTCAAGCCTAAGCTAAGGTCAAGTCAAACTTAGCTCAAAAGGCTAACTCAAGCTCAAGCCTCATTCCACTTGGGCTAACCTCATTTCCATGAAATATATGGGTTAGTGGGATGCCAAAAGCCTGGAGTGGTCAGCAAGGTCAACCTAGATGACTAGGAGAGAGGAAACTTCATTTTCTCCCTTTAATGGAGGAGAGAGAAAATGAAGGGAGGGGCCATTCATGGCTAGGGAGGCCAACAACCCTCTCCTCTTGCTGGAACCATCTCCCCTGGTCAGTTAAGAGGAGGCCAAGGTTTTTTCTGGCAATGGCAGAGGCTAGGGGAGGAGAACCACCATGGCCGAGATTTGCACTTTTTGGCCATTAATGGTGCCATGAAGGAAGGCCCTTCTCCTCCCCCCCATTAAGGGCTTGATTCAACTCCTCTGAGAAAAAGGAGTTTCCAGCAGTTTCTTGGCTGGATTGAGCCCAGATTCACCCACCTTCCCCCCCCCCCCCCAACCATGGCTGAAATTTGCATTAAGGGGCCATTAATGGCCACCACCAGCTATACCCCTCCCCTCCCCCATTTTATTATTTTAAAAGCATCCCTGGATCCAGGGCAAGCTTTTCCACACCTTACCCGAAGGAGACAAGCAACTTCACTGTGCGGTTGCAGAGCTCCGGCGACACCTCCACCACCAATGGCATCCCGGCGATCGACGCGTCTCCAGGCTGCAAGCAAGGTCCTCCCCTCCTTCTCTCTATATGGGTAGATCGTAGCAATCACTAGAGATGAAAATCGGGCTCAATTGAGCCCGATCGGGAAAGGAATTTCCTGGTTTTTCATAAAAATCGAACTCTCAGGTTTGCTGTAAAATGCCCCTCCGGCGGCTGTGCCGCCGCCTGGCGATAGCCACCACCTCAACGGAGGTGGTGGTGGCGGTGGCCGGCCGGGGAGGTGGCTGGGTGGCCGGCGGCAACACTTGAAAGTTGCTCCCGGAAGACACAATTGGGGCCGTCGGCTGGAGGTAGGAGATGACCCAGCGTCGTCTGATCCTGCACCAAGATTCGTGCTGGCGATGAATTAAACTATAGGTTATATATTTTCATATTATATCATTTTTGTCACACAATTTGTATTTAATGTTTTTAATTATTAAAAATACCTAGATGCAAAATCTGAAAAAGTGGTCACACATACATTGTAGCCCTAGCAATGTACTTTATGTTAAAATTGGTTTGAATCAATTTGGGTGCCTGGTTTGACCAAGGCACTCATTTTGGTGGGGTCTATACCAAGGGTTTGACAGAAATTAAAATGGGTGCCCCACTTCATCCCTTGTCCAAATGACCTAAAATTTGGACAGGGGGTCACCGTAATCTTTACCTAGGTCCTGCCCAAAAATGAGAATTTTTGGGGACAATTTCTCTATAATTTTTGAAATCATTTAAATATCTTAGGGTAAATTAATTTAGGGAGCTAAATACCTCCAAACCCTCCAAACTTTGGTGAGTGGTCCTTAGCATCATCAGTAGGTTCTGTATAAAGTTTCACCGCATTTTGAGTTGATTTAGTTGGGTATTGGGCAAACCATAGCCTTGCCCTAATGAGGGGTATTTAGGTCAAAAGTGCACTTTGAGGTTTAAGTGGCCAAATCACCTCAACAGAGGCTGAAACTTGGTCCACTGGTTTGTCATGACATTTTACACCCTCATATGGGTTATGGGGTGGTTTGGGATATGATTTCCCTAGGACCCAAGTTCAAACCCTAAGTTTGGACCTTGGGGGTTTGTGAAGGGTATGTGGTCAAATGCCTTTGTATGGACTTGAAACTTGGTAGAGAGGACTCTAGGGTATCTAAAGTCCTCTGGTAAAGATATTAGAGGATTTGGAGATGGTTATCCCCCTCAAAACCCTAACCCTAGTTTAGGTCACAAACCTTAAATTTGAAGGGTAGGTAATTAGAACTCTCTGAAAACTTGTGATACTTAGTTAGTGCATTCATAATGTCATTGTAAGCCTTGGATACTTTTATTGGGAATTTTAGATTAATAATTGTAGTATCACCTTTGTAATACCAGTATTAGCCCTAATTAATTATGTTTTTATTTTGATCTTAATATCCTTTATATGATTATGAAATTGGGGAAGAGTGAGTTTTACACCATTATGATCATACATGAGTTTTATTGTAATTTTCAGATTTAAATTTCCAGTACTTACTTCACAAGAGTATAAATACGGGAATATGATCAATGATAGGTTTATAGCTCCCTTTTATTTGGAAAAATTATGAAACTTGATCAGTAGTGTTTCTAGGTCTATATACTCATATGGGAATTTTATTGCAATTTTCAGATGAATAATTGTTATACTTAGTTCATTAACCTGTTAACATGGAATATTATGAGAAAACCAAGTTTAGAGTTCATTATTAACTGATAAATTATGAAACTTGACCTGGAGTGTTTTTATGTCTTTATATTCACCCTTGAATTTTCTTAGAATTTTAGCAGTATATTGACAGTACTTGTCTTTTTAATTTGGTTAATATATGCTATGTTCAAAAATTATGTTTAGAGGTTTAAGTCCAACTGAAAATTTAGAGACCTTGAATTTATTGATAAATAGTTGTCTGTTATTTATCATAAGTTTGTGGAACATTTTGAATGCCTAAAATTAGTACTCCATGTTCAAACTAAGACATTTGGATCACTTTGGAAATTAAATAAATTATCAAATAAATTAGGAAAATTAAAAACTTCTGGATTTAGGATAATCATGCCATGGTAGACCTCCGATAAATATTATAGTGATTTTGGATGATAATTTGGAGTACCTCCCATTGTATACATCATATAGCCTAGTATGGTCTGCGTTTAGTAAAAACTGCAGAAATCATAATATGGTGCAAAATGAACCTCGGGAGTTGGGAGATTTGTGTATTGAGCTGAAAGTGAAATGAGATTATCTTCGGCAGTCGTGATAAGAAGTTGGAGGTTTGGCTAGTGTTAAGAGGTGATCGGGGTCGACGAAACATCGTCTTCCCCGTGGGGAGAGAAAGTGTCAAAATACACTAGGGTTAAATCCAGTACAACATTTAAGGGATTGGAAATTTGGTAATAACCAATAATAGTAAGTGTCTTGTGAAAGGGAGCTTTGATTTTCAGCCCATCGTAGTTCCTAGTGTCCTCGAGAGCCCTTCATGGGGAATACCTTGGGCTGTCCTGGACTAACCTAAACAGTAGGAATAATAAACTACAAGAGCAACTAGTATAACTAGGGTTTCACATTCACAAACCCCGGTAGCTCGGGAGGTTGGTTAGGTTAGTTGTTTAGACATCCGGATGGTAGGTTCGGACGGTAGATGTAACGGACAGGATAGTCCTGGGAGCCGCTAGCTCAGAAGGTTTTGGATACAAATAAGGTGGTGGGTCTTCGATATTGGACGGTCGTTAACACCGACGTCGATATGTTGACTCGGCGGGTGTGGGACACTTAGCCAAAGAAAGTCTGGTGGATATGGCCAGCATTAGTACGTGGTGACTCTAGGTTGTGTTCTTCTAGAGGCGTACGTAGGGGCTAGGTCTGGTAGTGTGGATACCCGCCTAGGAGTGGGGGGCCCGACCCACTATCTCTGTTTTCCACTACGGAGGTTCCTGGGAGTGAAGCTAGCTGCCCAAATAGGGGGAACTATAGGTCTGTGCTCATAGAGTCGTGTGCGTGAGTTGCACTTGCATGAATCATGACATAGCATATCACTACACTCATATTTACATACAACTGACACCCCAATGTATAAATTGGTATGAGACTTTTTATACGATGAGATCCTTGCAGAAGACCCCTTAACATATAAGTTCGTATGGGCATTCATATAAGTTAAGGTTACTTACTTACTTCTTACCTTGCCTTTCTTATATATGCTGCTTATTCTACTTGCTTACTTTACTGCTTACTATATAAATAACTGCTAGACTAGTTCCACTGTCACCTGCTTTGCTTACTCTCCACCTGTGTAGCTTCCCTTTCCTCCTCCTCGCTCGGTACCTAGGAGTCATGGGGGAGGGGTATGGGATGATAGGACTTAGTCTTTATGACTAATGGTTTTCGGACCACAACATTACAGGGGCTCCGGATGGGAGACAGGGACCAGCAGCTCAGGGACTAGCACCAGCGGAGTACGGTATGCATGGAGGTGGGCCAGTCTAGTACCAGAGCACCGGTGACCAGCTCTGTGAGTGATTAGTTTTTCTTATAGCTTCCACGAGAGATTGTAGTGAGGATTTGATGTACCGGGCTTAAGCCCATTTATATTACTTATATACTATTCTTTGCAGTACTCTATCTTTCTTTTCTATTTATGGACTTGTTGTGGTTTTCTCATTATATGTGATGTTTGTGGACTCAGTTATATTTCATTTTTGATTACTGCTCTCTCTTTGTTGATCGAAAAGGCCGGTAGAATCGGCGTTTTGTAGTGACGGCTTTCTCGAGTGTCGGCGCCATCGCAAAATGGCGGTTCTGGGCATAAGACCCCGGGTTTGAAAAGAAAACAAATAGGGTCTTACAAGTGGTATCAGAGCAAACCTCGATCGAAAGAGAAGTAGTCCACAAAAACCTTAGGCCACCCCGCGCAAGCTTAGTTTGCGGACAAACTAGCAGCGAAAGCAGTGGTGTGCCCATAAGGGAAATCACATATAGAAGTTCATTTTCTCCTTCTTTTATTCCATTCGTACGCTATCTAACAATTGGAATTTTCCTTGTAGCCTGCGACGAATCCTACTCCACAGTAGGGGACACCTCAGGCTCCAAATATAGTTCCACCTCTGCCGGGTCCTGTTCCGTTTCAGCAGACTGAGATGGGGCAAACACTGACGACCATTCTGGAGGCCTTCAGAGCTCAGCAAGCCACAGCTCCACAGCCAAATCCCGGGGCCAACTAGATGAGTGCCTTCTGGGCACTTTCCCATCCATCCTACCTGGGCACGGAGATGGTAGTTTGCACGGAGGAATGGTTAAATACCATTTATGAGATGCTTATGGGGATTCGATGCCCCATTGAGGAGGAAGTTGCTTTGACAGTCTCCTGCCTGGAGTCACACATAAAGAGGTGGTGGAAGTCATAGTTGGACACCACTTTTGCGGATATGGATTGTGCAGATATCTCTTGGGGAGAGTTCAGAGCTGCACTTCTGGGAAATTTCGTACCCCAGTCAGCAAGGGATGAGTTAGAGGATAGGTTTCTGCGGTTGAGGCAGGGCAACATGACAGTGCTGGAGTATTATCAGGAGTTTACTCACCTAGCCCGCTACACAGACTCTTATCAATTAGACGACGCTAGCTACGCCAGGAGATTCTACAAGGGGCTGCACGACGACATGAGACAGGCCCTCCTCTTCTTATCCGAGGGAAGCTTGGATAGGATTCTGGAAATGGCCAAGAAAATGGAAGCAGATCAGCTTACAGTCAAGAGACGGAAGAGACCGGCTGACGATGCAGTGATTGGAGGTCGTAGAGACCGTCCTCGAGGCTAGGTCATTGGGGAAAGAATGAACGGGGATCAACCCCGTCAGGAGATGGGACAGGAGCAGAGGAACCAGGTGGTATTGGCTCCCCAGCCCTTACAGATGCTGGAGATACCGAGGACAGCAGAGCAGGCACTGGTATGCTTCCAGTGCAAGCAGTCGGGACATTTCAAGAGGAATTGTCCCATGAGGCGAGCACCCCCACCAGCACTTCAGGGAGCCCCACCTCCTCGGCAGTTTGGTGGCCGAGGACAAAACCGAGGACGGGGATATCAGGGCAGAGGCCACAGGCCAGAGGGGGAGCAGGTGTATGCTCTAGATCTGGCACAACCCCGGGACCCGGAGTAGGTTATAGTAGGTATGCCAGTACATTTAAATTCCTTCCTTCCTAAGAACTAGTTTTCATAGACATAGACTAGTTAGAAATCAAGAAAAGAAAAACTATAGCTAGAACACTAAGACACTTAATTACCTCAGGCGTGGTTTTCATTAGCGGCAAGCCCGCTCACACACTCTTCGACACTGGTGCTTCACACTCGTTCGTGTCATAAGATTTTGTGAAAGGACTGGCAGGCATGGAGCAATTCAAAGGAAGGATGATGAGGGTGCGTATACCCGATGGATTAGAGATAATGACCTCTTCTCATTGTAAAATGGAGGCGGAGATCGGCAGGAAGGCGTTTGAGGCACCAGCGGCGATCCTGAGGATGCCGGACTATGATCTGATCCTGGGCATGACATGGTTACACTAAAACCATGCCCAGATTGACTGCTTGGCGAAGAGGATCACTGTGAGGAATAGGGACTCCTTTATTATTATCGAAGGTATTATACTAGCCCCCCACATATCATTATCATCTGTGCAGGCCGTCAAGGCCCACCTGCAGGGAGACAAGGTTTATCAGGTCCTTTTCGAGATGGCTGTGGCCAAGGATTCTATTTCAGATATTCCAATGGTGTGGGACTTTGCTGATGTATTTCCGGAGAAGCTACTAGGGCTACCCCCGCACCGGGAGAAGGACTTCCAGATTCAGCTTGTGCCGGGGGCTAAGCCGGTATCCAGAGCGCCTTACCGAATGGCCTCGAAGGTGTTGGTGGAATTTCAAAGCCAACTTCAAGAGTTAGTGGAAGCCGGGTTTGTCCGGCCTAGCTCTTCACCATGGGGAGCTCCGGTGCTATTTGTCAAAAAGAAGGACGGGACTCTTCGGCTGTGTATTGATTACCGGGCCCTGAACAGGCTGACGGTCCGGAATACATATCCCTCGCCAAGGATAGACGAGCTATTTGATCAGCTGGATGGAACTCATTGGTTCTCAAAGCTGGACTTGAGATCGGGGTACTATCAGCTACACATTCGGGAGGAGGACATCCCGAAGACGGCCTTCAACATTAGATATGGACTGTATGAGTTTACCGTGATGCCCTTTGGGCTCACGAACACACCCTCCGCGTTCATGGCCTTGATGAAATGGGTGTTCAAATAATATCTGGATGTCTTCGTAATCGTATTCATTGACGACATCCTTATTTATTTGAGGACTGAAAAGGAGCATGTGAGGCACCTGGCTTTGACTTTGGAGAAGCTCTGAGAGCATAAGATGTATGCTACGTTTAGCAAGTGCCAATTCTGGCTAAATGATGTGGCCTTTTTGGGCCATGTCATCAGTGGAGCAGGTTTGGCAGTAGATCCGACGAAGGTCCAGGCAGTACGGGATTGGCCACCGCTAAAGACGGTCACGGATATTCGGAGTTTCTTAGGACTTGCTGGTTATTACCGAAAGTTCGTAGAGGGGTTCTCTCAGATTGCCCTCCCTCTTACGTCCCTGACGAAGAAGGAATCTCCTTTTGTTTGGATGCCACGGTGCGAGGCTGCTTTTCTAGAACTAAAGGGTCGGCTTACCTCGGCCCCTATTCTTGCTCTTTCGTCAGGGAAGGAAGGATTCCAGGTGTACATGGATGATTCTTATCAGGGGATGGGTGTCATTCTGATGCAGAACTGGCACGTGATAGCCTATGCCTCCCGCCAGCTGAAGAGACATGAGCAGAACTACCCGGTGCACGATTTGGAGATGAGGGCAGTTATATTTGCTCTAAAGATCTGGCGACACTACCTCTACGGGGTCCACTGCGAAATATTCTCAGACCATAAGAACTTGAAGTATGTAGACACACAGAAGGAGCTGAACATCAGGCAGAGACGCTGGGTGGAGTTTCTGTCGGACTACCAGTACACCATGCACTACCATCCCGGGAAAGCAAACGTGGTGGCAGACGCTCTGAGCTGGAGAGCGAGTACGTCGGGAGTACACCCGCAGCTGATGGCATTGGAGTTGGTTGATTCGTTTAAGAAGATACAGATTTCATTAGTGTCCGAGGATGATCCAGAGTTATATATGGAGTACCTGACATCAATGGCTGCCACCGATGACATTCAGGATCGCATCATAGACGGGCAGAGGCTGGATGCGAGGGCAGAGCCGATATTCAGAGCCTTGGAGGAAGGCACAGCAGGGGATTACTCCTTAAGGGATGGGCTCCTATGTTTCAGAGGTCGGGTTTACATACCGGCAGGAGGCCAGATTCGGGAGGACATCATGACGGAGGCTCACTACAGCAGATACTCGGTACACCCGGGGATCACAAAGATGGCAGTAGATTTGAAGAAGACGATGTACTGGCCAGGTATGAAGAAGGACATTACGTATTTTGTGACGCATTGTGAGGCTTGCCAACTCATAAAGGCAGAGTGCAAGAATCCGGCCGGATTACTACAGCCACTCCGGGTGCTGGAGTGGAAGTTTGAGGATATAGCCATGAATTTCATACATGGGCTACCCCGGTCTCATGCGGGGAATGAATCGATCTGGGTGATAGTGGACAGACTAACGAAGGTGGCCAGATTCATTCCAGTGGAGAAGGACTCTCCGATCAGTGTATTAGTACAGAGATTCATCGAGCAGTTTGTGTGCTATCATGTAGTACCCAGGACTATCATTTCAGATCGGTATGGGTGGTTTACGTCCAAGGAGTGGAGGTCAGTTCAGGCCCATCTGGGTTCTCGGTTGACATTCAGCACGACTTTTCACCCTCAGATCGATGTACAGATAGAGTGCACAAACCGTACACTGGAAGATCTTCTGCTTCTATGTATTTTGGACCACGGCGAGCCTTGGGAGAGATTGCTGTCGCTGATCGAGTTTTCGTACAACAACAGTCATCAGTCCAGCATAGGCATGGCACCTTACAAGGCATTATATGGACGAAGGTGCAGGACCCCACTATCATGGATTCAGGATGAAGATCCACAGGCACTCGACTCGGAGTTTGTGGAGGATACTAATGCTCAGGTTAGATTGATCCGGGACAGGATGTTGGAAGCCCAGAGCAGGCAGGCCAAATATTACGATGTGAGGCATCGTCAGGTAGAATTCCAGGTGGGATACCGGGTTTTCTTGAAAATATAGCCGATGAATAGAGTCTCGTGGGTTCGCGGACGGAGGAAGCTCAGTCCGAGATATATGGGGCCTTACAGGATCCTGGAGCGGATCAGCCCCATAGCTTATAGACTAGAGCTACCACCGGAGTTAGCGGGATTGCATGACGTCTTCCACGTCTCCTCACTACGAAGGGCTCTACTACGCCCTGAGCAGCTGATTTCCACAGCCGACGGTCCGGTGGCCTCAGATCGATCAGTCAGCTTGGAGCCGATCATGATCGATGACACGGTAGTACGGGTCTTGCGACACAAGAAGGTTCTGCTAGTCAAGGTTCTGTGGAGAAACCATGGGCAGGAGGAGCATACATGGGAGCCACAGGACTTGATGCAGCAAAAGTACTTGGAGCTCTTCGAGTCAGGTATACATTAAACCTTAGGGATGTTACAAGTTTCTTTTATTTCAGTAGAAACACCCATAGGCTTAATCTTAATTTCGAGGACGAATTTTTTATTTTTATATATTGGGATTTGTAACATCTCTCAAATAACTAGACCCCCTAAGAGTGGCTTTTGTTGAAGGCAAAAATGACCTCAACGGGAGTTCAAAACAGGGGTGTAGCCAACACCTACTTCTCTCAAGCCTCAACCCTTGACTAGATTCAAAGGACCTAAGACTGACCCAAAGCCTCAGCAGGGAGGTCCCACATCACACCCGGAAGATCTCTGAGAGCTTCCCCTCCAAAGTCAAAAGCTGGGCTAGGAGCTCCTCAGAAAGTACTGGAAATTGGAAGATTATGAAAACTTGCCTTCTAAGGAGCCCTTATGGGTCTATTTATAGCTTCTTGCTGACCTGAGATTACTGAAATACCCTTAGTTGATCTGCTAATAGCCAAATCCCGATGTTTATCTTGAGGGTATAGGGGTAATTTTACCTGAGGGTAATTAGGTCATTTTACCCCGGGCCCTAGGTCCCACCCGGCGAGAACTCTGAGCCGAGATCCCTCCTGCCCAGAGTCTGGCGCAAGTGGTCTCACCCGCTTATAGGCGAGAGCTCCTCCAAGGCAGGAGCTTGGCGCAAGCGCAAACATTCCCGCGGAACTTATGGGCGAGACCGAGACCCTCTTTAGAGCGGGAGCTTCTCTGGCTAGCCTAATCTTGACTGTTGGTGCCTCCTGGTCTGACTCAGCGGATATGGGGTTGTACACAATCCCCGCTCTTTTTGAGCTAGCTCTGCGCTCGAAAAGACACATCCAACCCGTAAATATTCGCTGAGCACGTGTCAACATCAGGGAATCTTTTGGTGGGCCGTACCGTGGCTATATATATATATATATATATATATATATATATATATATATATATATATATATATATATATATATATATATATATATATATATATATATATATATATATATATGTGTGTGCTGATAGACGGCCATAATTCTGCCCTCGAATCGTCATTCTTCGCCTGAGTTCTCGCCTCCTCTCGCGATGCATTCCAAGCACGCCGACAAATCACTTCCGCAGGATCTTCAAGACCGCATTGATGCGGCACAGGTGCGAGCCAAGGCTAACTGCGCCTTGGTTTCCCCCTGGATAGCGAGAAAGTCGTCAGCCGCTGAGCCTTCTCAACCAAAGAAGAAAAAGAAGAAGGCGAAGGTGGTCCAGCGAGACCTGCCTCACGAGAACAGGAGCCCGCCTACCCTGACCCCAAGCCGCGTGGATGATCCCTATCCGTAGAAGGTATGTCTGACTCGCTCATCATTGAAACCACTAGTTGCTTACGCGGGAGGACTTGTAGCTGACGCGATACTTCTTGCAGGAAACGGTTCCCGACGACGTCAGGTCCACGCGGGAACCCTTGGACTCATCATCTCGTCCTCCTGAGAACCAACCGCGGGTCTTGGAGGTCGCTCCTCCGCCTGACTCCTCGAGAACTGCAGGTATCTTTTCCACTCTCGCTCTTAACTCTGTCTCAGATTGTTGAATTGTCTTCCCGCAGCACCAGCTTCCACACAACCGGGTCTCGCTACCCGGGAGAATGAAGTAAGGGTCGTTAATCGGCCTGCCCCTACGGTTTATCCCTCCCTTCCGGCGGGAGGAGTGGCTATCGAATCTTCTGCAGCTCCACAGGATGCCAACCATCCCGCGGGAGAGGAGACCTCCCCCCCCCCGCTTCCGGCCAAGCCGGGATCATCACTCGCGCAATCTCCCCCCCCCCCGGGAAAAGGAAAGCCGATCCACCTCCTCTTTAGAACTGAGGGGGGGGGGGGGGGCCTTCTCGCCTGCCGTCGGCCGGTGGTTCTCGTCATACTGTAGGTATGCGGTATGTTTATCACGATTATCTCTTAGCTCTTGCCATGACTGTGGTATTCTTTTGTCAAGGGATCCGGGATCGCGGTCGGGGGCTGACGCAGAGGATGAAGAAGATGAAGAAGACGATGACAGAGAGGGGGAGGACGGCGAGAGCTCCCCCTTCCCTTCATCTGACGAGATGGAGGAAATCTTGACCAGTGTCGGGAGCGCTAAAAGGCGGGGGAAGAAGGTTGCCGCCGTCTAGTAACAACCCCATCTGTTCATATAATATATACTAGAAGGTCCGGCCGGTGCCCCACAACATATGTCACAAAACAGACGATGAAGCTACGGAGTGATACCAGAGTAGCGCAGCGCACCTACACATTGCCTTCTAGCGGAAGCCTATACACTTGAACTCCTCTCTTGAATGTCCAACATATAAAACCCCACATTTTATAGATTATAGGAATGTCTTACAACACATATAAATAGTTGGCCTTATGGCCTTACAGGGCTTTCAAACAGTGGCCCAAACATTGGCACGCAGGCCGGCCACATCAAAAGAAAACATAGTATTTACATCCACATTAGCCTTCGAGGGCTAGCAGCGGCATCAGCAAAAGCAGGAGGGACTTCAACCCTTTTTCGTCCTGCTCGGTTTGCCATCACCTGCACAGGGACATTCCACCCAAGGGTGGCAAACAGAGGCAATGGTCAGCATTCAGCTGACCAAATTATAACGACCCTACCCCTTTTTCGGGGCAGTGGTATCCTTCCCTGCAGGCATAGCATATCACAAGCATGTATATATATATATATCTCATATAATGTGCTTTCACGCACACATGCCATCACAACCATCAGCCACCCGGCCCAACCGTCCGTGCACTCAGGGCACCTTCTTGGTGTACTGGCAAATCAGTTGCCCACCACCGTATCAGGGTCATAGCCCAATGGCAACTCACTTGAGCATTTACTCCATGGCGTACAGCCGGAGTTTTATAGTCTTAGTGAACCGGGATTGGCCCGTAGCCCCCCCCCCCCATTGTATCACGGCACGTAGGCCTAAGACTCTTGCTATGTGCTCCAACAGACCGCACCTTCTGGTCTCACGTCGGACGGACATAACGCAGGTCGGATCCTCCACCCCCCGTTGCTCAAATCGCCTTGCCATCACCGAGTACGACGTACTCACGGCTAAATAAAGGCGCGGGTAGGTCTCACCGATCCTGTTCTGGCATTCAAGCCTGGGTATTTCTATTACACCCATTCATCTCACAACATTAGCAGGTCTTTCCTGGGCACACCAGTACTTCCTGCTACTCTCTTTGCAGGTGGACACTGCAAATAGCACAAATGTTAGGGGTCTTTCCTGGCTACTACGCCAGTACTTCCTGTTACTCTCTTCACAGGTGGACTCCCTATGAACATTAAGCATTACAAAGGGTATTTCCTGGAAGTCCAATCCAGTACTTCCTGCTACTTCCTTTCACAGGTCGAACCCAATAGCACAAGCAGCACAAGCATTCTACGGGTATTTTCCTGGACTTCCACTCCAGTACTTCCTGCTACTTTCTTTCACAGGTCCAACTCGTTGACTCCTAAAGTACGCGTTTATCCCGGAGTCTTCTCCGGTTCGTATATGCAACATCACCAATCCAGACCAACCTGTCCAGATGGGCTTCACACAGCATGCCTATTCCGTACTCCATTTTCGGATCTATATGCCAACAAAGGGGATTCCATGAATCAACCCAAAGACTCCCAAACTCAGCCACCTTTTGGTGGGGGAATCACATACATATGCCAAAAAGGAAGCCTTCACATGGCTAGGAAGAAAGGTCGTTACCCTTGAAGACCGTTTTGGTGCCATGAACTGTCAACTGGCTAGGAAGATCCGCAACAGCTTTTCCTCCGCAACGCCAGCCTCGGATCTCTCGTCGGAATACCGCAGCAGCACCGGTGACCAACCCCTTGCCTCCTTCTCCTTCTTCCTCTCCCTTTCTCTTACTAGGAATGTAGAAAGAGAATAACAAATGAAGAATGAGATTTCCCTTCTCATCCACGTCCTTAAGGAAATAGGGAGACAGCTCAGCCATTGGATCCCAGCTGAAAGAACGAACGGCCACGATTTTGCCACAAAAGTACAATTTTTGCCTGACACGGCCTGTGACATGCCCGTATCCCAGGGCTTGTGCCTCAAGCGGTGCTCAACCGACTTATCCAATCCAGTGAGTCGCCCATGTGACACGCCCATATCATGGGTCGTATCACCCGACACGCCTTCAGACACGCCCGTGTTTGTGGCCGTGTTCATCAGGCTGAAAAATCTCAAAATCACCCGAGACTCACACGGCCTGTGATACGCCCGTGTCTCAGGCCGTGTGCCCAGACACGGCACTAGACACGCCCCAGCTCCAATTCGTCGGGCTGAGTTCGTCGACCGCGCTGACACGCCCTGTGGCATGCCCGTGTCACAGTCCGTGTCCTAAGCACTCGACGATCGTCGACCAAATTTTGGCGACCACTCGTCGACTGTTCCTCCCGAACACTCGTCGAACGCAGGACACGCCCTGGTACACGCCCGTGTCCCAGGCCGTGTCACCCCAAAACTGAGCCTGCTGAAAAATGGGTTGTTACAACCCTACCCTCCTACAAGAAATTTCGTCCTCGAAATTCGTATACAGGAAGGCAACCAGCAACGAAATAGTTATAACAGTAAACGTTTATGTTACAACAAAATTTGCACTAGGCAATCACTAAAAAAATAGCTCAGGAAACTCTGTGCGCATGGTCTGCTCTCGCTACCATGTAAGCTCCTCAGGGTCGCAATTGTCCCATCGGACTTTAACCATTCCAACCGTCTTGTTTCACAACTGTTTCTCGGCTCGATCCTCGATCTGAATGGGTCTAACTCTCGTTGTTAGCCCATACTCCACCAGCACACGATCATCCGTGATCACTTGAGCTGGAGCTTTCACGGCCTTCCGAAGCACCGAGATGTGAAACACATCATGTAGTCCACCCAAGTCTACCGAAAGAGCTAGCTGATACGCAGCTTCTCTGATTCGCTCAACCACTTCAAATGGACCCAAATATCTTGGACTCAACTTTTTCAAACGTCGAATCCGGGATACACCTTTGAAGGGCTTGATATTCAAGTAAACCCAATCGCCTACCGTGAACTCCACGTTCCGGTGCTTGGCATTGTAGTCCTTCGCTTGACGATCTTGGGCTATGAGTGGCCTCTCTCGAATAGCACGAATGGTTGAGTTTGGTTCATCGACTTCATTATGATTATAAACTCTAGCTTCGCCCGCTTCTACTGAAGCCAAGGGAGTACGACACTTCCGTCCATATAGAGCTTCATACGGTGCCATCCCGATGCTCGCCTGGTAGTTGTTATTATAAGCAAACTCTACCATGTAGAGATGATCTTCCCATCTCTTCCCAAAGTCTAGGGCGTACATTCGGAGCATATCCTCCATCGTTCTGTTGGTTTGTTCAGGTTGGCCATCCGTTTGAGCATGAAAGGCCGTACTGAAAGTCAATTTCTTGCCCAACATCTAGTGAACTAGCCTCCAATCCTTTGACGTGACTCGCCCATCTCGATCACTCACGATGCTCCGAGGAACACTGTGAAGCCGTACAATCTGTTACACATATAGCTTTGCCAAAATTTCTACTGCATCATCTCGCTTGTTTGGTAGGAAATGTGCCACTTTCGTCAGCCGATCAACAAGCACCCAGATGGAATCGTTCCCTCACTGAGATCTCGGCAACCCGTGCACGAAATCCATAGAAATATCGTCAAATTTCCATTCTGGAATCGACGACTTCAAATAACCGCCCGGTTTCTGACATTTGGCCACATAAAGAGCAACATCTTTCTTTAGCCCTGCCCACCAAAATTGCTTTTTCATATCTCTGAACATCTTCGTGCTCCCTGGGTGGATTGAGTACCTCGTATAATGTGCTTCATACATCAGTTCTTCCCTCAATTTACCCACATTTGGGATGTACAAACAGCCTTCTTTTCGCAAAAGATCGTCATTCCAGGAGAACTTCCCTTCTGGCCCAGCCTTCTCATAGCGTAGGAGATCTTCGTCCAACTCCATTGCCCGTCGAACTCGGTACGCAAGGTCACATTGCACCTCCGTCCAGTTTAAACATGCATTGGCAATGGAATTCCTGTCAACACAAGAAATCTCTAATGCTTCCAGCTTCTGGATCAGACGTTCATCATGCCTTCGCAACCAAGCGGTTCTTGTCGGAGTCTGCCGACTCAAGGCATTCGCGACAACATTCCCCTTCCCGGGAGTATAGTGACTCTCAAAGGTGTAGTCCCCGAGGAACTCCAACCGCCTTCGTTGTCGCATATTCAAGTCCTTCTGCTCCAAAATGTACTTTAGGCTCTTGTGATCTGTATAGATCTCCACCTTCATACCATACAGATAGTGTCGCCACAGCTTTAGTGCAAAGATCACCGCTGCCAACTCAAGATCATGGATGGGATAGTTCCACTCATGCACTTTCAGCTGGCGTGAGACATAAGCAATCACCTTTCCATTTTGCAGAAGTACGCAGCCTAAGCCGTTTCCTGAAGCATCACTGTAGATTACAAATCCATCGGTACCACATGGCGGCGTGGTCAACCGACTCTTCAGCTCTTCAAAAGCTTGCGCGCACTATGGCGACAAAGAAACTTCTGTCCTTTTCGCGTCAACGTGGTTAGCGGCAAAGCGATTCGTGAGAAGTTTGCAACAAATCTTCGATAGTAGCCCGCTAGTCCAAGGAAGCTCCGGACCTCGGCCACTGAAGACAACACTGGCCACTCTTCTATGGCCCTTATCTTCGCTGGATCCACAACTATGCCCGCTCCACTCACCACATGGCCCAGAAAGGCCACCGATGATAGCCAAAACTCGCACTTCGAGAACTTGGCATAGAGCTGATTCTGCCTCAATGTATTCAACACCAACCGCAAATGTTTCTCATGATCGGCTTCCGATCTCGAGTACACCAGGATATCACCAATGAACACTATCACGAACAGATCTAGGTACTCGCGCCATATTCGGTGCATCAAGTCCATAAATACCGAAGGCACATTACACAGCCAAAGCAGCATGACCGTGAACTCGTAGTGCCCGTACTGTGTTCCAAATGCGGTTTTGGGAATATCTTCTTCCCGGATTTTCAATTGGTAATAACCAGATTTCAAGTCCAACTTTGAGTAGACGGACGATCCCACTAGATGATCAAACAGCTCATCAATCCACGGAATCGGATATTTATTCTTCTTCACAAAAAGCACAGGGGCGCTCCAAGGAGACAGGCTTGGGCGTATATAACCCTGCTCCATCAATTCCTGTAATTGGACTTTCAACTCTGCCATTTACTTAGGCGCGACGCGATATGGCGAGAGGGCCACAGGTTTCGCACCTAGCACCAACTCGATCGTGAAGTCAATCTCTCGCTGGGTGGTAGCCCAGGGAGATCCTTGGGAAACACATCTACAAATTCCGACACAATCGGAACATCACGCACACTGGCCTTTGGCTCAATAGCCTGAATCAGGGCAAAGTAGCACTCTGCACCCTTCCGAACAACTTTCAAGACTTGGAGTGCAGGCAACAACATCAATCAAGGCATGCTGCTCCGCAAGCCAATCCATACCACATATCACGTCGAATTCCGATATCGGCAATACAGATGCAGTCAAACTGAAATCCCGACTTGCTATTTGGACCACCACATCACAAGCTTGATCCACAAGCATCCAACAGCCATTTGGCAACACCACTCTGACGCTATCTGTCTTCACACGACTAGGTATCCCAAGCCGCGCTAGAAACTCGCTAGATAGAAAAGAATACGAAGCATCTGTATCAAACAGTGCTTGCGTCAGCTTGTTCTGAATCATCGTAAAGCCTGTGGTGCATGTAACACACACAAGAAACATACACAAGATGAAAACAAAAGCAAGCAATATGATTATCACGCACTTGTAACACTTAGGATTGCGCCTGGGACGCAGAGGACTCCACCATTGCTTTTCCAGTCTCCAAATAAGACGCTCTGATTTCCTGCTCAATCAAACGTCGACGACTCCTGCTAAGGTTGGGCACAAGTGTCCCCATGGCATAAAACATCAACAATCTAGTCGTGTTCACGGCTATCATACAAACACGTTGATCCCACACATCCATGTATTGTATTTAAATAACATAAATGCCATCATAGAACTGTCATCCAAAACGGCGTACTGTACAGATAACACGTGCATAATCCACCATACATGAGGAGCCCAATTATTTATGTACATCATTATGTCGACATTTTCTTCTCCTTTATTGCTCGCTATGAGCCAACGCGGAAATCTCGGGCTTTATGTCCTGCTTTACCACACGAATAGCACTTGTATTGCTTCTTTGGCTGCTGAACACCATCCCAACAGTCATGAGCGATGTGTCCTACCTGACCACAAGCATAACAAGTACGCTTCTCGAGTCTTTGCTTCTTACAGTGAGCAGACTTCCCAACCCTTGGAGTGCGCACTTTCCTGGTCGCAGACATCTGCTGGGCTCTCATCAAGTCCATTTCCAACAGTCTAGCTGCCTCCACTAGTGGTTGGAATCCCAAGAGCTTAGGACCCATCAACAAGAAATGAAGTTCCTGACATAGCCCATCATAAAATCGATTGATCTTCATCCCCTCAGTTTCAAACACAAACTCGGGTTGTTGTCTCATTGCAATAAATGTATGAAAATAGTCCTCAACCGTGTCCTCACCTTGGCTCAAACACACATTCACCGACGAAGCTGAGGCACTTCCCCTTGCCATCTGCTCAAGTTCACTACCCGACAGGGAACGCATTACCGGATCAGAGGGTTGAACCTGTCCCTCAAGCTAAGCCTTGAGCATTGCAAAAACCACATCGACAATCAGTCGAGCCGTTTCTATCGATGGAGGAGATGTTGGTACCACAGTTGATGTCATGCTTCCCATCGAGTGTTGGGGTTCCTGCTGCCATGCCATCGCACTCGTCACCTATATTCGGAAAATTACACAAGTAAGAAACAAGATAGGAATGCGCAGGTTCCTCAAACACAAAAATTAAGCACAGAAACAAGATAGGAATGCGCAGGTTCCTCAAACACAAAGATTGAAAGTGCAACTAGATCTGATATACTCTAAAGGGGGGTGAATAGAGTATATGGTGCTTTAAAACTTTTACAAACTTTTACAACTATTGTTGTAATATGTGTGAGCAGGGAAGCAATAAAGAATCTAATCACAGAACTAAGTTAACCAAAAACTAAGCACAGAAAAATCAAGGCCAGAAACAAAAATGAAAGTAAGCAAAACCAGAAGACACAAGGAAATATAGTGGTTCCCCAAACTTGGGTACATCCACTCTTCTACCACCCTAGGTAGGAATCCACTGCAGGATGAGTTGATCAGGTGTCCTGGGCACCAATGAGCTTTTGATAAGGTGCTCAAAAACCAAAGCAGATTTTTTGATCAGGTGTCTTGCCACCAATGAGCTTTTGACAAGGTGCTCAAAAACCAGGTTCAAACTTTTGAAGGGAGTTTGAAAAACCCTTTACAGAGTGGGGGTGAGAGAGTGATGGCAGTCTTCTCTTTCTCAAACAACTGAGACGACTATGTGGATTGATGTCAAAGCTCCCCCTGAATCCTTGAGATCTTCAGGAAGAAAAGCTTTGCTGAGGGTGATAGGCCTTCAAAGGTTGAACTCCAGCAATAGATGATTTCAGCAATAGCTGAAATGTTGAGTGTCTGGAGTCTGAGAATATGTTGGCCTTGAACACTTTGAAAAGTACAGAGATCTGAAGATTTGAGAAAACTTGATCTCCTTGGATGAGTGTTCTTCAGAATTCTTTGTGACAGAAGATTTTGAATGTGTCTCTGTAATCAGTATTCTCTCTCTGTATTGTGTGTTCTCTGTTGAGAGATTCAAAAATCCTGTCACTTATTCTCTGGTGCAAAATGGAATATCATTCTCTGTCAAGAATAGTCGTTGGCCTGCATTAATTGCATCCTTAATTGCATAATCTCTTCTGGAGGAAAGTCCACAGAAACATTCCTTGAAAAATCCCTTGAAACTTGGTCCAGAATTAAATGAAAACGGCTAGCAAATCTCTGAATTAATTGCAGAATAACTCCTAACTGATTTGAATTTGAATTCTGGAAGTTATCTGAAATCGTCGAACTGAGCTCTGCTATCGTCGAGCTGAGCTCAGCGACCTGGAAACACACAGCAGCAAAATATCGTCGATCTGAGCTCAAAGATCGTCGAACTGAGCTCAGAGATAAAGATCCAATGCAGAGTCAAAATCGTCGACCTGAGCTCACCGATCGTCGAATGGAGTTCGACGATATTATGAAGGTGAGCTCAGCGATCGTCGAATGGAGTTCGACGATCTGTCGAAGTTGAGCTAGACGATCGTCGACCGGAGTTCGACGAATCGTCGTGCTGAGCTCGACGATCAGACTTGGTCTCCAGACAGAAAATCTTGGTCTTCAGGGCAGCTTCCAAACCTAGACTTCTAACCCTTAGACTCAATTCTAATTGACCTATTAAGCTATACAGGAGGTCAAGCAAAAGTTCCTAGAGACATAGTGATCCTGACCCAAATTAGTAATAGGGTGTTCCAACAATCTCCCCCTATTTGGGTTAGGATTACTATTTACAGGTCTTAAAAAAACATACAATCAGAAAAACATAAAAACAACAGCTAGACATGCAGAAACATCACAGATATATATATATTTAGGGCTTCCTTGTTGGACCTGGTGTCATCTGCTGCACCCAAATATGTTTGCTTTGTAGGCCTGGGAACTACAGCTGCAGGATGTAATTCCATGTATCTCTCAGCATCAAAGAATTTACTGGAAGCATATCTCTCTAATTCTTTCTGTCTTTGCTCAGACATTGTTGAAATGTTGGAAGAATCTAATCCTTGATCTCTGGCCTTCTTAATCTGATCCAGTGCAGCCAATTCCTTCATCCTGGCAGTCCAAGAAGATGGATTATTTTCAGGGTCCTCAAAAGGTACAGGTGGCTCATACCTGTTGGAAGGATTGTCTTGAGGAGGCCTGGCAAATACAGTCTCTTTCAGCTTGTAAGGGAAAGGACCTGATGATGTATCAGATGAAATATGTCCTCCCCTAGAATATGGGTGCTGCCTGGAGTACCCTTTAGAATATACTTGCATATCTCTCTGATTGCCTCTATATCCTCCTCTCCTAGAATATGAACCCCTGGATTGGCTTTCCCTTTGATAGGATCTGGCATGAGGTTCATAGGGAGCCTGGCTTCTGGCTGGGGGTTGACTTGCAGAGCTTCCACCTGCACCTGCATCAGGAGGAGGTGGTGGAGGAGGATGAGAGTGCTGGAATGGGGATGAACCCTTCTCATATTTCCTCTTTTTCTTCATGGCTTTCAGCTGGTTCTTGGAATACTGCATCCAGTGTTCAGAGATTGGGCAATTATGAAGGATATAATAAGGGATATCATTGGTATCCTTAACTTTAGCAGGAGGAACCCTTTTCATTGCTTTGCTCCTTGCCTTCCTTTTTCCTGGCAATGGTAGCAGATGAGTCATCAGAGTCTGTTTTGAATTCATCAGATTCAGAGCTCTGGTCATCATATAGAGCATCTATTTTCTTCATAAGATCTTTCTTCAATTGTACAGCAGCAGATGAGGAAGAAGGTGAAGCAGTAACAACAACAGCAGCAGTAGATTCTGGACAGGTGACAACAGCAGCAACTGTCTCACTAACATCAGCATAAACAACAGATACACTATCAACAACAGAAACTGAAGAGTTGATAGCAGCAACAACTTCACTGACAATAGCAGAAACAGCAGAAACAACATCAAAATCTGCAGCAGGCTCAATTTCAGTGGCCTCTGACATCAGAATGTCCTTGGATATTGGCTCATCAGAAGCAGTAGGAACTTCAGCATCAGTGTTAACAATCTCAGCAGCAGTGTCAACAGTCCTTTCTTCAGAAGCAGCAGCAGTGACTGAATGTACAAAGGAAGAGAGGATGCTAGGGTCACAGCCAGAAAAAGGCACAAGTGCCTTGGATAAGTCTTCTGGGGGCTGGATAGCATTACCCTCTGGCAGACAACTGAAGAAGGCAGAATCAAACACAGATAGCAAAGACCTGAGGTCAATTGCAAAAACTGCAGTAGGAGGCACAGCAACAGGAGCAGAAGGAACAGCAGACACAGAAACAGCAGCAGCAGATAAAGAGCTTGCAGAAACAGCAGCAGCAGCAGCATGAAGATTCTCTTCATATGGCATCTCCCCCTGCCTAGATGCAGATACATCTGGATCAAGGCACACTGCTGTAGGTGCTGCCTGAGGAAGGAGGGAAGATAGCCTGGCAGAAAGGGCTGCCACAGATAGGTGTAGAGGAGCCAAGGAGGTCTCCAATAGTAGAGAGAGCCTAGGGGCAATCAGCTCATACAGCCTGTCAGCTAGGGCTGAGAGGTCTACTTGCTCAAGAGCTGGAGCAGAGGTAGATGGGATGGGAGCAGCTGAAGTTTCTGGAAGGGGAGAGCTGGGGAATGATGGAATGGATGGCTGAGGTGTAGGTTGGGTGGAGATGGAGGACAGGGGAATGGATATGGATGGAATGAATGTTGGCTGGTCTATGATGTGGTGTAGGAGATCCTAGAAAGAAGTGGAGGAGGAAGGTAAATCAGGAGGAGCGGATGGAGAATCATCCATAAAGGAATCATCCAGGAGGGTGAAGGATGGAATGGAGGGTGAGGAGGTGATATCTGGTGGAGGGTAGGAGAACAGAGGGTGGAAATGTTCTTCTGGTGTAGAAAGAACAGGGACTGGAGATGGAGTTGATGTTGGAGATGGGCTAGAGATGGTGATGGTGGATGGAGCTGGAATGGTGGATGGTAGGGCCAGGGATGGAATGGGAGGAGGAGTAGGAGCAACAGCAGCAGCCAGGTCATCTGCAGGAGCAGAGACCTGTGGGGGAGTGACTCTTTGAGTCCTGGTGCCTGAAGGAGCACTGGAGGAGGGCCTGCTAAGCTTGCTTATTTGCCTGTCCCACTTTCCAAAGAGGGCACAGGTTAGTCTCTTGGAGGCATTGATGTGAACTCCAGAGGAGACCAGCAAGGCAGGGCACCTGGACTGTAGAAAAACTCCAATAATTCTACCAAAATTAACAAAACTCTTGTTTATTTTCTTTTTGAATAGGTCAAAGAAGACCTCTCCCCAGTTCAGAGTTTTCTTATCCACAAGAGCTCCCATGAGACAGAGCTGATATCTGGATATTGTATCATGGGTTGAGTGCTTTGCCAGTAGCACTTTCCTTACCACATCTGCCAGGAACCTATATTCAACAGACAGATTCCTCTTGAAGAGCTTGCTAGGGTTTCCCTCTGGATGACCCATCCTGGCAAGCAGGTCAGAATACTCTTCTCCAGATAACTCAGCAGATTCTTCTCCATTTCTCAACTCAAAAAACCGCTGAAAGAATGGTTGGGGTCAAGGGTACCTGATTTCCAGCTATTGACCCAACTATAGTGCTGTTATCTTGATTATGAGCAGTAAAAACCCATTCCTTGATTTCATCAGAAGCCAACTTGATCCTGATGGTCATGATAGCAGTTAGATTCTGATCCTTGAACAAACCCAGTATATCTTGGAAAACCTGGTCAGTGGTGCTGAAAGATTCTATATCAATGTCAAAACCGGCATCGAACTTCATGGCAGCAAGAACAGCAACTGACACAGCCATTGTACCTGCAAAGACTCAACAAACAAAATGACCAAGCGTAGAACTGTTTGGAGGGAAAGGAAAAATCTTGCAGAGAAATCGAAAGCGCAAATGAGAACGACGGCGAAAAAAGAGTTTTATATTAGGGTTCGACGCAGAATTGGAAAGATCGTTGAACTCAGTTCGACGATCGAGGCTTCTAAGGAATCTGAAGAGACTTCAACATCGTTCGATCTCCGTTCGACGATATTGGAGAGCGTCGAGCTCCGTTCGACGATCGTTCAGAGAACAGAGTCATCGAGCGCCGTTCGACGATCGTGGACCGGAAGAGATAGTTCATACTATCTGAGAGGCGCTGAACTCAGTTCGACGATTTTTGGAAATCGTCGATCTCCGTTCGACGATCTTAGGGCAAATCGTCGAGATCAGAATGTTTGCCTAGTATTGGTCAATTTTTAAGCTTTCAAAATCTTGGATATTATTTAAGACTTCCTCCATCTAACATTCCTAACTGATTTAGGAAGAAGGTGTGTTTCTTTTCATCCAAAGCTTGGTGAAAATATCTCCCCTTTGTAAATCAGTTGGGATATATTGTAATTCAATTTTATTCTTTTCAACATTATCCCTTAAGAAGTGATGCCTAATCTCTATGTGTTTTGTCCTACTATGGAGGACTGGATTTTGAGCTATGGAAATAGCACTTGTATTGTCACAAAAGATTTTAGACTTCTCTAAGTTGTAACCATAGTCTAGGAGTTGATTTTGAATCCACAAGATTTGTGAGCAACAACTACCAGCAGCCATATATTCAGCTTCAGCAGTTGAAGTAGACACAGATGTTTGTTTCTTACAAAACCAAGAGACAAGTCTGTCATCAAGGAACTGACAAGTTCCACTGGTGCTTTTCCTGTCAATTCTGCATCCAGCATAATCAGCATCAGAGAATCCAGTTAACTCAAATGCTGAATCTTTTGGATACCAGAGACCTAGATTTGGACAACTTTTAACATACCTGAGAATCCTCTTAACTAAAGTTAGGTGTGACTCTCTAGGGCTTACTTGGAACCTAGCACATATACATGTAACAAACATTATATCTGGTCTACTAGTTGTAAGATACAGTAAAGAGCCAATCATTGCTCTATATGTTGTCTGATCAACAGGTTTCCCATGTTCATCAGCATCCAATACAGCATTAGTAGGCATGGGTGTTTTCATACAAGATGCCTCAGACATACCAAATTTCTTAACCAATTCATGTGCATACTTGGTTTGAGAAATGAAGATGCCTTCAGCATGTTGCTTGACTTGCAATCCTAGGAAGAAGGATAGCTCACCCATGCTACTCATCTCAATTTTAGAATGCATTAGGTTAGAAAACCTTCTGCACAATTTTGAGTCAGTAGAACCAAAAATGATATCGTCTACATAAATTTATACTAGTAGGGTATGGGACTTATGAGTTCTAATAAAAAGAGTTTGGTCTACTCTACCCCTTATAAAACCATTTTCCAAGAGAAAGCATGCTAAGGTCTCATACCATGCTCTAGGAGCTTGCTTGAGACCATATAATGCTTTATTTAATCTAAAAACATAATCAGGATAAGTTGGAGAGATAAAACCTGGAGGTTGTCTGACATAAACTTCCTCTTTGATGTCTCCATTTAAGAAGGCACTTTTGACATCCATTTGATATACTTTGAAGCCTTTGTGAGCTGCATAAGCTAGAAATATTCTGATGTCTTCTAATCTTGCAACAGGTGCAAAAGTCTGGTCGTAGTCGATTCCTTCTTCTTGAGAGTATCCCTGAGCAACTAGCCTTGCCTTGTTCCTTATAATTACTCCTTGATCATCCAGTTTGTTTCTGAATACCCATTTTGTTCCAACAATGGAATGATCCTTAGGCTTTGGCACTAGTTCCCATACTTTGTTTCTCTCAAATTGATGCAACTCCTCTTGCATTGCAATGATCCAGTGTGGATCTTGCTCTGCATCTTGAATGGACTGAGGTTCAATTTGAGATAGGAAGCAGGTGTGCAACAGGTTTTGGTTGACCTGATTTCTGGTTTGCACACCAGCTGAGATTTCTCCAATTATTTGGGAAATTGGATGGTCTCTTGATGTTACTAAATCAACAGGGGGTGTTGATTGTTCACCAACCTGTGTTGTTGTTTCCTCTTGTGGTACAACAACTGGCTCTTCAGGTTGTGCTTCAATGTGTTGAGCATTTTCTTCATCTTCACTGCTTTCATCCTCTTGAGCAACCTGTAACTTGTTCATATCTTCAACTAGAGAATGTTCCTGCAAAGGTTCTATGGTAGAAGAATTCTTCTCCTTGAAAGACATGTTAGTTTCATCAAATGAAATGTGAACAGATTCCTCAATTTTCAAAGATGATTTATTATAGACCCTATAGGCCTTGCTGATCATGGAGTATCCTAGAAACACTCCTTCATCAGCTTTGGCTTGAAATTTTGCTAAATATCTCTTGTCATTATTGTGAATGTAGCAAGTACAACCAAAAACTCTAAAATAGTCAACTTTAGGTTTCTTCCCTTTGAGTAATTCATAGGGAGTCTTTCCCTTTAGTTTATATATCAGACTTCTGTTCAGCACATAGTTGGAGGTGTTCACTGCCTCTACCCAGAAGGATAGAGGTAGATGAGCATCTGACAACAATGTAGTGGCAGATTCAATAAGAGTTCTATTTTTCCTTTCAGCTACCCCATTTTGTTGAGGAGTTCTAGGAGCTGAGAAAGTATGTCTGATCCCTTCACTCTGACAGAACTCTTGCATAAGAAGAGAATCAAACTCTATCCCATGATCACTTCTGATCAGGGCAATGTGAGTATTGAACTCAATCTGTATGCATTTGAGAAACTCTGTCAGACACTTAAAGTTATCAGACTTCTTCCTTAGAAAGAACACCCAAGTGAATCTAGAGAAGTCATCTACAACTACTAAAGTATAGGATTTCCCTCCTAGGCTTTGTACTGTGATGGGTCCAAAAAGATCCATGTGTAACAGATACAATATCCTAGGTGAATCACTCTTATTAAGTGACTTAAAGCTGTTTTTAGTTTGCTTGCCTAATTGACAAGCCCTGCAGAGTCCTTCCTTCTTGTAGGGGCCAGAAGGTAGTCCTCTAACAAGGTTGTCCTTGGATAGCCTAGCAATAGTTCTAAGGTTTAGATGTCCTAATATCTTATGCCATAAAACATTTGGTCTACAGACAGAGTTAAACAAGCAGATATCTACATCAGTTGAAAGAAAATCTACTAGGTAGATGTTACCTTTCCTTTTACCTTTCAACACTGTTGTGTTGTCCTCTGACTTGATTTTGCATAAGGCTTTGCTGAAGGTCACCTGGTATCCTTCATCACACAGCTGACTGATGCTGATTAGGTTGTGCTTCAGTCCTTCCACATAGGCTACCTTCTTGAAAGTTACTGAACCAATCTAGACTGTACCATATCCTTTAGTCTGTCCAAAGTTTGAATCACCAAAGATAACTTTGGGTCCAAGTTTGGCTCTGAAGGATGTGAGGTTGTCCTTGTTCCCTGTCATGTGCTTAGAGCACCCACTATCCAAATACCATTGCCGGTTAGATGTTGGATTGGTCTTCACCTGCACATAAGACAATTCATTTATTTTTGACTCAGTTTACCTTGGGCCTAGTTTGATAACCTTTAAATTCAGAAATGAAAGACATCCCAGGTTGACTCTTATATCCTTCAGGATGATATCTCCTTGGAGGTATAATCCATTCAGTATAAGGGTTAAAGATTTGGGATGTAGGACCCTTAGGATTCAATTTTGACTTGCCTTTAAAAAATTTACCAGAGCTCTGACCTCTGTTCGACGATCTTGGAGCTGCGTTCGACGATCTTGGGTCAGATCGTCGAGCTCCGTTCGACGGTCGACTATGAGTGAGGTCAGGTGTATGAGATCGTCGACCTGCGTTCGACGACTTTGGCTGAGATCGTCGATCAGCATTCGACGATTTTTCCTGAGATCGTCGAGCTGCGTTCGGCGATCGTCGATCTTCATTCGGCGATCGTCGATCTCTGTTCGACGATTTCTGCTGGGACTTGGTTTTCTGAGGCAGATCAGAATTTTTCCTAGCAACCTCTACAACTCCCTTTCCTTTGTCAGAAATGAATTTGATGGGAGTTATTAGGACTATAGGTTGGCTGGATGAAGCACCCAAGCCCAGTGTACTGTTAAATCTAGAGTTCACTGTGCTTGTGATGTCCATCAGCTTGATGCTTCTCCCATTAAGGGATTCTTCAAGCTTCTTGGCCTCAGAGAGCTCACTTTTCAGTGAAGCTATCTGTTCCCTACAGCACTCCAACTCCTGAGAGAGTTTGAGGTTTTCTGACTTTAGAGCATTGTGTTCAGATAATTGATTTCTGAGAGAGATAATCTCTTTCTCAGACTTTAGCAGGTCTAAACACAGTGCTTTAAATTCAGATTTAAAATCTTCTGAACTAAAATCAAAAGAACCAATTACCTGATCTTCTTCAGGTTGAGTCTCTGAGTCTGACTCTGACTCCCCTTCTTCTGAGTTATGCTGTGAGGCATTGATTGCCATCATGCAGAACTTATTTTCTTCTGCATCATCCTCATCATCACTGGAGCTAGATGAGGCTTCTGACTCCTCTTCTGTCTCACTCCAGGATTCAACAACAAACCCTTTTCTTGTATGCTTATTTTTGCTTGAAGAAGGTTTGTCATTTCTATTCCTTTTGGAGTCTTTCTCCTTTCTTCTTTCTTTTCTGTCCCTTCTGTCCTTGTTCTTGTTCTTTGGACAGTCAGGAACTATGTGCCCTGGTTTCCTGCAACCAAAGCAAATAATGTCTTTGTTATTGCTAATGGACTTGTCATACCTTGGCTTGTCCTGCTCCTTGTATGATCTTCTTCTGAAGTCCTTTCTGGACATCTTGTAGAATCTCTTGGCCAACAGGCTGAGTAGTTCATCATTGCCTGTGGCTTTATCTTCAGGCAGATCCTCAGTTGCCTTGAAGGCTATGGTCTTCTCTTTCCTTGTGGCTGGTGAAGCAGCCTTCTGTTCTTCCTCTCTATTCTTGATGAGTAGCTCATAAGATTTGAGCTTACCCAATAGAGCTTCAGTGGTAATCTCATTCAGACTTCTGGCATCTTTAATTGGCCAGATTCTTGAATCCCAAGTGCTGGGGAAGCACATTAGGATCTTATCATTGAGTTCAGTTAGAGAGATCTCTTTGTCCAATGTCCTTAGTTCACTGACAATTAGACTTAGTCTGTTGTACATGTCTCCCACTGACTCAGTTTCTCCCTTTTTGAAATTCTCATATTGAGAAATGAGATGCGATCTTCTATCCTTTCTCTCATCAGCTGAGCCTGAGACTATTTCTGAGAGCTTGTCCCAAATTTCCTTGGCTGAATTGCATTCAGCTACCTTTTGAAATATGTCATCTGACATTGTCTGGGCTAGGATGTTCATAGCCTTAGCATCAGCTACCTTCCATCTCTTGATGTCAGCATCTGTTCCTGATGGAGGTGGCACAGCATTTGTGCTTGTGTTCTCTGGGGGTCTTGGACACACTGTCAAAACAGAATTAAAGATATCTTCGTCAATAGAATTCATGTAAAGTCTGATCCTTGCCTTCCAAAGTGCAAACTTGGAAAGATTGCACACTGGAGGTCTGGTGCTAGCATAATCTTTGTTTTGGGCCATGATTTGTGCAAACAAAATCTAAAAATACACTGCAAAAGAAAAACAGATCTAGTTTGGGATCTTTGGGTTCAGGTGTTAGCCTGTACAACCAATCAGGTATGGTATGTTTAACCAACCTGGCTCTGATACCAATTGAAAGTGCAACTAGATCTGATATACTCTAAAGGGGGGTGAATAGAGTATATGGTGCTTTAAAACTTTTACAAACTTTTACAACTATTGTTGTAATATGTGTGAGCAGGGAAGCAATAAAGAATCTAATCACAGAACTAAGTTAACCAAAAACTAAGCACAGAAAAATCAAGGCCAGAAACAAAAATGAAAGTAAGCAAAACCAGAAGACACAAGGAAATATAGTGGTTCCCCAAACTTGGGTACATCCACTCTTCTACTACCCTAGGTAGGAATCCACTACAGGATGAGTTGATCAGGTGTCCTGGGCACCAATGAGCTTTTGATAAGGTGCTCAAAAACCAAAGCAGAGTTTTTGATCAGGTGTCTTGCCACCAATGAGCTTTTGACAAGGTGCTCAAAAACCAGGTTCAAACTTTTGAAGGGAGTTTGAAAAACCCTTTACAGAGTGGGGGTGAGAGAGTGATGGCAGTCTTCTCTTTCTCAAACAACTGAGACGACTATGTGGATTGATGTCAAAGCTCCCCCTGAATCCTTGAGATCTACAGGAAGAAAAGCTTTGCTGAGGGTGATAGGCCTTCAAAGGTTGAACTCCAGCAATAGATGATTTCAGCAATAGCTGAAATGTTGAGTGTTTGGAGTCTGAGAATATGTTGGCCTTGAACACTTTGAAAAGTACAGAGATCTGAAGATTTGAGAAAACTTGATCTCCTTGGATGAGTGTTCTTCAGAATTCTTTGTGACAGAAGATTTTGAATGTGTCTCTGTAATCAGTATTCTCTCTCTGTATTGTGTGTTCTCTGTTGAGAGATTCAAAAATCCTGTCACTTATTCTCTGGTGCAAAATGGAATATCATTCTCTGTCAAGAATAGTCGTTGGCCTGCATTAATTGCATCCTTAATTGCATAATCTCTTCTGGAGGAAAGTCCACAGAAACATTCCTTGAAAAATCCCTTGAAACTTGGTCCAGAATTAAATGAAAACGGCTAGCAAATCTCTGAATTAATTGCAGAATAACTCATAACTGATTTGAATTTGAATTCTGGAAGTTATCTGAAATCGTCGAACTGAGCTCTGCTATCGTCGAGCTGAGCTCAGCGACCTGGAAACACACAACAGCAAAATATCGTCGATCTGAGCTCAAAGATCGTCGAACTGAGCTCAGAGATAAAGATCCAATGCAGAGTCAAAATCGTCGACCTGAGCTCACCGATCGTCGAATGAAGTTCGACGATATTATGAAGTTGAGCTCAGCGATCGTCGAATGGAGTTCGACGATCTGTCGAAGTTGAACTAGACGATCGTCGACCGGAGTTCGACGAATCGTCGTGCTGAGCTCGACGATCAGACTTGGTCTCCAGACAGAAAATCTTGGTCTTCAGGGCAGCTTCCAAACCTAGACTTCTAACCCTTAGACTCAATTATAATTGACCTATTAAGCTATACAGGAGGTCAAGCAAAGGTTCCTAGAAACATAGTGATCCTGACCCAAATTAGTAATAGGGTGTTCCAACATCATGCTTCCCATCGAGTGTTGGGGTTCCTGCTGCCATGCCATCGCACTCGTCACCTATATTCGGAAAATTACACAAGTAAGAAACAAGATAGGAACGCGCAGGTTCCTCAAACACAAAAATTTGCATTCCTATCATGGACATTCAGGAGTTCAAATGTGTTAACGTGGTTTGCACATACACGTGCTCGCCACCCCACAAAATAAGTCGACCGCGACTTCGAGAGGGAAATACCAAGACATATGATACTAGAAGGTCCGGCCGGGGCCCCACGATATATACCACAAAACAGACGATGAAGCTACGGAGTGATACCAGAGTAGTGCAGCGCACCTACACATTGCCTTCTAGCAGAAGCCTATACACTCGAACTCCTCTCTTGAATATCCAACATATAAAGCCCCACATTTTATAGATTATAGGAATGTCTTACAACACATATAATTAGTTGGCCTTATGGCCTTACAGGGCTTTCAAATAGTGGCCCAAACATTGGCACGCAGGCCGGCCACATCAAAAGAAAACATAGTATTTACATCCACATTAGCCTTCGAGGGCTAGCAGCGGCAGCGGCAAAAGCAGTAGGGACTTCAACCCTTTTTCGTCCCGCTCGGTTCTCCAGCACCTGCACAGGGACATTCCACCCAAGGGTGGCAAACAGAGGCAACGGTCAGCATTCAGCTGACCAAATTATAACGACCCTACCCCTTTTTTGGGGCAATGGTATCCTTCCCTGCAGGCATAGCAAATCACAAGCATGTATATATATATATATATATATATATATATATATATTATATATATATATATATATATATATATATATATATATATATATATATATATATATATATATATATATATATATATATATATATATATATATCTCATATAATGTGCTTTCACGCACACATGTCATCACAACCGTCAGCCACCCGGCCCAACGGTTCGTGCACTCAGGGCACCTTCTTGGTGCACTGGCAAATCAGTTGCCCACCATCGTATCAGGGTCACAGCCTAACGACAACTCACTTGATCATTTACTCCATGGCGTGCAGCCAGAGTTTTATAGTCTTAGTGAACCGGGATTGGCCCGTAGCCCCCCATTGTATCACGGCACGTAGGCCTAAGACTCTTGCTATGCGCTCCAACAGACCACACCTTCTAGTCTCACGTCGGACAGACATAACGCAGGTCGGATCCTCCACCCCCCATTGCTCAAATCACCTTGCCATCACCGAGTACGGCGTACTCGCGGCTAAATAAAGGCGCGGGTAGGTCTCACCGATCCTGTTCTGGCATTCAAGCCTGGGTATTTCTATTACACCCATTCATCTCACAACATTAGCGGGTCTTTCCTGGGCACACCAGTACTTCCTGCTACTCTCTTCACAGGTGGACACCGCAAATAGCACAAACGTTAGGGGTCTTTCCTGGCTACCACGCCAGTACTTCCTGTTACTCTCTTCACAGGTGGACTCCCTATGAACATTAAGCATTACAAAGGGTATTTCCTGGAAGTCCAATCCAGTACTTCCTGCTACTTCCTTTCACAGGTCGAACCCAATAGCACAAGAAGCACAAGCATTCTACGGGTATTTTCCTGGACTACCACTCCAGTACTTCTGCTACTTTCTTCCACAGGTCCAACCCGTTGACTCCTAAACTACGTGTTTATCACAGAGTCTTATCCGGTTCGTATATGCAACATTACCAATCCAGACCAACCTGTCCAGATGGGCTTCACACAGCATGCCTATTCCGTACTCCATTTCCGGATCTATATGCCAATAAAGGGGATTCCATGAATCAACCCAAAGACTCCCAAAATCAGCCACCTTTTGGTGGGGGAATCACATACATATGCTAAAAAGGAAGCCTTCACATGGCTAGGAAGAAAGGTCGTTACACTTGAAGACCGTTTCGGTGCCATGAACTCTCAACTGGCTAGGAAGATCCGCAACATATTTTCCTCCGCAACGCCGGCCTCAGATTTCTCGTCGGAATACCGCAGCAGCACCGGTGACCAGCCCCTTACCTCCTCCTCCTTATTCCTCTCCCTTTCTCTTACTAGGAATGTAGAAAGAGAAGAACAAATGAAGAATGAGATTTCCCTTCTCATCCACGGCCTTAAGGAAATAGAGAGACATCTCAGCCATTGGATCCCAGCTAAAAGAACGGACGGCCACGATTTTGCCACAAAAGTACAATTTTTTCCTGACACGGCCTGTGACACGCCCGTGTCCTAGGCCGTGTGCCTCAAGCGGTGCTTAACTGACTTATCCAATCCAGTGACACGCCCGTATCATGGGCCGTGTCACCGGACACGCCTTCAGACACGCCCGTGTCTGTGGCCGTGTTCATTAGGCTGAAAAATCTCAAAATCACCCGAGACTCACACGGCCTGTGACACGCCCGTGTCTCAGGCCATGTGCCCAGACACGGTACTAGACATGCCCCAGCTCCAATTCGTCGGGCTGAGTTCGTCGACCGCGCTGACTGTTGGGAACTATGTCCACATTAACCCAGATTTGATAAAGTCACCCTGGAACTAAGATGAATTAGGTTGTATTTGATGCTTTGTTTGAGTTATGTGTTTGCAGGACTCCAATGGGAAGTGTAGACCAATATCAGTCTACAATGGGTCACCAAACACAGGACCATACAGTGTAATCCCTCATTATGTGTTCCAAAGTGTTGACTCATGTGTAGCCTCTCTATTGGGATACACTTCATATTCAAGTTATAGGACTATGTAAATACTTGGTGCTGATTCCCTTCTAGTAGAAGAAAAATTGCTGACAGAAATTTTTCTAAGTGTTTCTCTCGAGTAGGTCTTTAACTACTCGAGTAGATTTCTTGAGATATACTCGAGTAAAACTTCTGCATACTCGAGTAAGAAAATTCCTCCTCTCGTGAAGTTAAGTAAAACACTCGAGTAGTTCACTGACATACTCGAATAGCTTACTTAACTACTCGAGTAGATCACTCTTCCTACTCGAGTTGCCCAAAATTTAGTTTCCAAGTTTTTCTAAGTAAAACACTCGAGTAGTCCAAGTCATATACTCGAGTAGCTCATACTCGAGTAGTTCCATATTTCTCTGTCTCAGAATTTTTCTAAGTCATTTACTCGAGTATGTACTTTATATACTCGAGTAGTTCTCGACACTGTGTCGAGTAACTCTCCTGTCTGTGTCGAGTAGTTAAGAAATACTCGAGTAAGTCTTTCATATACTCGAGAAGATTTCTTTCCTCTCGAGTAGTTCAATCTGACTACTCGAGTAACTATTTTTCCCGTGTGCAGAATATTTCTTAGTGTCTGTCTCGAGTAGTTCTTTTAACCACTCGAGTAGTTCAACTCTGCCTACTCGAGTAGTACAACTTGTACTCGAGTAGTTCAACTCCTTCCCGTGAAACTTTTCTGTGTACTCGAGTAAATCTTCTAAAGTACTCGAGTAGTTGATTATATGCACTCGAGTAGTTGTCTTCTACATACTCGAGTAGTCATGAATTATATACCCGAGTAATATTTCTTTGCTTACTCGAGTAGTCCTTGACCTACTCGAGTAGTTTTATACCTACTCGTGTATATGACCTCATTTTCTCTGAAATTTCTTCTAAGTTCATATTTGACAGATTTTCAAATTCCGTGATATGATTGGTCCACGTGTACGTCATTAAAACCAATTTTGACCGTTATTAGTACTCCTATAAAAGGACTTGTCTGATCGACAAACCCTAAGAAGAAAACAAGTCTTTCAAGAAGAAATTCATTCTAAGTTTTGCAGCCGCCTCTTTCCAAAAAAGAATCGATGTTTCCTCTCTCTCTCTCTTCACGAAACGAAAGCCGCCGCCGCCGCTGTTCTTCTCCGGCAAGGGCTTCGATTTTCAGAGGAAATAAACTAAAGAAAGCTCTCCATATCGAGATCATTTTTCACATACTCATCATCTGTCCGATCGTGGAAGCAAGGAGTTCAGATCTGTTGTTGCCGAGAATCTTTCTTCAATTTTTCTGAATAAGCCGCAAGCCAAGAAGAAGATTCCAGTTCCTGTTTTTTTTAGATCTGAACCAGACAATATCACTGTTTGTATTTTTTTTCAATACTTGTATTTCATTTCTGTAGGAGATTTTTTCTCCGAGTGTAGAAGTTTTCCACTCCGAGTTTGTAGTAAGGTGTTTCTTCCGAGTTGTAGATCCAGTGGATTGGATTGAGATTGTAGGAACTTTGTTCCGAGGGTAGGATTGATTTTCAATCCGAGATAGTGGAGTAGCCGAGTCTAGTTCATGCTAGATCGGTGAGGGAAAGTTGATGTACCCAAGATCGAGGAACCACTATAAATCTTATCTCGTCTGTGATATTTTAGTGGATAGATCTGTGCTGTGTTCTGAGATTTTTTATTCCGCAAAAGACGCACAACTCACCTATTAACCCCACCCCCCCCCCTCTAGGTGATTTAGGCTGACAACTATTATCTTTCAATTGGTATCAGAGCGAGGTTGATCGTTAAAAGGTTAACACCTTGATCAGTTCCAGCAATAGTTGTTATTTGAGATCTATCTATCATGGACAAGGCAAAGGATTTTGCCAAGCTTCCCCTATGCAACAAGAACAACTTTCCCATGTGGAAAGAAAGGATCAAATTCTTTATGGAAGCTGTGGATCCGAGGCTCTTCATGATAGTTGAAGAAGGTCCTTATGTCCCTATGACTGTCTCCACTATAGATCCTACCAAGAAGGTTCCAAAGAAGCTGATGGATTTAGACAAGGACGAGATTGCACTTATCTCACTAGACAAGAAAGCTAAAAACATTATATCAAGTGCAGTTAATGACTCAATGTTGTAGAACTTACTCCACTGCCAATCTGCAAAGGAGATGTGGCAGTCCTTGGTTACCTTAATGGAGGGAACAGAAGAAGTGAGGGATGATTGGAGATCGCTCCTCAATCAGAAGTATGAAGCCTTCCGACGGGGAAGCAAAGAGACCATTGCTGATACATTTGAGAACTTTTTCAAGATAGTGAATGGCCTAAGAGTCTATGGCAGAGTATTCACTAATGGAGAACTGAATGACAAGTTCCTGAGATCCCTGACCAAAGAATGGGACAACAAGGTCTGTGCCATCAGGGAGTTTGGGAAGCTGGCTTAGACAGACCCATAAAATCTCTTCGGGAAGCTTATGTCATATGAGTTTCAACTCAACACCAGGAAAGCTGAAGAAGAGAAGAGCAGGTCTGCTCTCAAAGAAAAGTCTGTTGCTCTAAAAGCAGATACCTCCAGAAAGACAAAGGCTGCCTCCCCTGCTCCAGCTCCAGAGATTAGTGAAGAAGAAGAAACTTCTGAGCCTAGTACCTCAGGCTCTGAGCTATCAGAAGGAGAGTTCTCACTGCTCTCACGTCAGTTCAAGAAATTCTTCAATAAGAAAAAGCAATGGAAAGGCAAGGATGCCTCCTATAGAAGATCACGACACGATGGTGATCGGCAAAGAAAAGGCTCAAGTAGCCATGACAGGTATTCCTCTAAACAGAACAAATATATTTCGACTGACATCATTTGCTATTGTTGTAATAAGCCAAGTCACGTCATCGTCGACTGCCCTCATAAGAAGAAGGAGGGTGGTAGAAGAGAAGAAAAGAAATCCTCACACAACAAGAAGAGGAAAGTGAAGAGCCTCATAGCCAAAAAGAGCAAGACTCTTAGTGACTCTGATTCATCTGAATCAAGTGAAGAAGAAGAAGCTTATTTTGGGCTAATGGCTCAAACAGATGATGATCAAGAGCCCCAGTTCACTGCGAAGGTAAACTCTCATACCCCTCTTTCAGATTCTGAAGTCTCTGAGCATGATTGTGAGGATAGCTCCTCTGACGATGAGTCAGAGCTAATGGCCCAGTACAAAGAGTTAATCATGGCTTACGACAAATGTCGTCGAGTTGTGAAGACTCGGGCTAAAGAGATCAAATCTTTAAAAGCCGAAGAGAGCATCTCGAGAGATAAAGTCGCAAAAACTGACTCCCTCGAAGAAAACTTCAATAATGCTATTGAAGAATATAACAAGGCTCTTGAGCACCTAGACCTTAAGGAGAAGATCATCAAAGAGTTGGAAGCCCAACTTGCGGTTGGAAAGAAACTTGTTGAGAGTTTCTCGAAGCCCAAAATAGTTCTTCCATTTGTTGCTGAATTCTCAGCAAAGGCCAAGGGAGCTGGACTAGGCCATGAAGAAGCTCCTAGTAAATCCTCTAGGAGAAACAAGAATCAATGGAAGAATAAGGCCGCCAAAAAGGTCGTGGCCAAAGAGAATGGGAAAGCCCCTCAAGATCAAACTACATTCAAGAAAGTCATCTTTCCGTCAAATGAGTTTGATTTTGACTCATCCTACGGGCACTTTGCTAGGCCTACCTATGTAGAGCCAAAGTCCCGCTATCAAGGATGGACTCGACCCCGAAACTTTGGCGAAAGTGTCTTTGAGGCACCTTATGAAGAAGTTATTCTTCAGAGCTATGGCCCTTTCAATCATGGGCATAACTTCAAGAAGGAACCAAAGACAAAGCCTGTTGTAGAAAAACCCACAAAGGAGAAGAAGCCATGTGATTGCCATCATCATGAGGCATCTTCCTCCAAGAATGCTTCCCCTACTAGACCACAATTCCAAAAGGTCAAGCAGGAGATCATGAGGCAAAAGTACAACAAATTTGACTGCTGGTGCTGTGGCAAGGTTGGTCACTTCGCCATAGATTGCTGGTTCAATTCCAGAAACGCTGTAACCCCTCATGTTAGCAACATGAGAAAGACCACTCATAATACTAACACTCGCAGGGGGAGTACTCTAACCCGAGACCAAGGACCCAAATGTGTTTGGGTTCCTAAGGCAAACTGATTATGATTGCATGTATGTCCAAAGGCCAACAAAACGCATATCTGGTATTTGGACAGCGGATGCTCTCGGCACATGACCGGGACTAGAAGCCTCATTCAGAACTTTACTCCAGTTGTAAATGGACCAAAGGTCATCTTTGGAGGTTCAGACCGTGAAATTACTAGAGGTTATGGTATGATTACTAACGGCAATATATCCTTCTCGGATGTGGCTTATGTCGAAGGATTGGAACACAATCTCATTAGCATATGCCAACTCTGCGATAAAGGATACATAATTGAATTCCATGCTGATAAGTGCTTGATAAAATCCGTTGACAATATGGAAACGATTCTATCTGGCACTCGAAGCAGGAATATTTTCTGTTTAAATTTCATTTGTATAGATTCCTCTACACCAGTGTGTCTTTTAGCAAAAGATAGTGCGTCTCTTGGTGACCAATGGCACAAGAGACTAGCACATATTAATTTCAAAACTATTAATAAATTATTTTCAATGAACTTGGTACGTGATGCCCCAAATGTCAAGTGCGTCAAAGATAGACCTTGTCATGCATGCATAAAAGGCAAGCAAACAAGGGCTGCCTTTAAAAGCGTTATTGGCAAAGACTCTAACAGATGTCTCCATCTATTGCACATGGACTTGTTTGGTCCACTGCAAATTAGAAGTTTGGGAGGTAAGGATTATACGTTGGTAATTTTTGATGATTACTCGCGCTTTGTGTGGGTGTTATTTCTGAAACACAAGTCAGATACCTTCGACATCTTTACTAATTTTGTCAGGCAAGTCCAGAATGAATACAACTACTCCATAGTCAAAATCAGAAGTGACAACGGAACAGAGTTCAAATCTGGGGCCATGACAAAATTCTGTGAAAGCTCAGGTATCTTTCATGAGTTCTCCTCTCCTCGCACTCCACAACAGAACGGAGTGGCTGAGAGAAGGAACAGAACACTCATAGAGGCCTGCAGGACTATGTTGAGTGATGCTTCACTTCCGGAGTACTTCTGGGCTGAAGCCGTCAACACTGTATGCCACGTGCAAAATCGAGCACTCATAAACAAAAACCACGATAAGACACCTTACGAACTTCTGAAAGGCAAGAAACCAACAGTCTCATACTTTAGAATCTTTGGCTGTAAATGCTTCGTACTTAACAATGGTAAGTATCATACAACCAAGTTCAGCGAAAAGAGTTTTGAAGGTATTTTCGTAGGTTATAGTAGTCATAGTAAGGCATACAAAATATTTAATAGAAAAACCCTGGTGGTAGAAGAATCGATACACGTTGTATTTGACGAGACGAGTTTGCTGCAAGGCAACTCCTTTAGTGTGCTCATTGAAGATGCGGGTGCAAAGCTGAAAGAAGCTAGCTTGGATGAACCGTCCGAAGACAAAGGCAAAAAGTTCATCAAGATCACGACTCCAACCCCTATTGGAGAGGCTGATGATCAAGATGAAGAAGTCATCCAAGATGAGAAAATCACTCCAGTGATTGAAGATAATCCAGATGCAAGCACTTTAGAGCTCAGACATCTGAATGATCACCCCATGGACCAGATCATAGGAGATCCCCGAGACGGTGTCAGAACTCGAAGAGGTACAACTAATGAGAATTTATATTTGAGTTTTCTATCACAGGTTGAACCGAAGAAGTTTGAGGAAGCAAACTCAGAAGCATCGTGGATAATGGCAATGGAAGAAGAGCTAAACCAGTTCAAGCGCTGCAATGTATGGAAGCTTGTTCCAAGACCCAAAGGAAAGAACATCATTGGAACAAAATGGGTCTATAGGAACAAGATGGACGAAGATGGGACGATCATAAAGAACAAGGCCAGACTCGTCGATAAAGGCTATCGTCAAGAAGAAGGAATCGACTTCGACCAGACATATGCTCCAGTGGCGAGGCTGGAGGCAATAAGGTTGTTCCTAGCATATGCTGCATTCAAAGGCTTCACGGTCTATCAGATGGACGTGAAGTCTGTCTTCCTAAATGGTAACATAAAGGAGGAAGTGTATGTGGAACAACCTTCAGGTTTTGTTGATCCTAACTTTCCTGATTATGTCTATTTCCTGCACAAGGCCCTATATGGTCTGAAACAAGCTCCTAGAGCTTGGTATGAGACGTTGTCTAGCTTTCTACTTGAGAACAAGTTCACAAGGGGAAAAATAGACAAGACATTATTTCTTAGGAAAATAAAAGACAAGATTTTGCTAGTGCAAATCTATGTCGACGACATTATTTTTGGCTTTACAGACGACAACCTCTGCAAAAAGTTCTCAAAACTTATGCAATGGAAGTTTGAAATAAGCAGTATGGGCGAGCTGAAGTATTTCTTAGGGCTTCAGGTGAAACAATCTGAAGATGGAATTTTCATCTCGCAGACCAAGTTCACCAAAGAGCTGATTAAGAAATTCGGAATGGAGAACACAACCTCTATGAGGACTCCAATGGGCTCAACTATGTCTCTGGACAAGGATGAAAAAGGAAAACCTTTTGATGAAACCAAGTACAGAAGCATAATTGGATCCTTGCTCTACCTTACTGCTAGTAGACCTGACATAATGTTTTCAACATGTGTCTGTGCTAGATTTCAGGTGAACTCTAAGGAATCTCACTACGCTGCTGCAAAGCGGATTTTGAGATACCTTAAAGGCACACCAAATCTTGGCTTAAGGTACCCAAGAAGTAATGACAGCGAACTAATTGGTTTTTCAGATGCAGACTTTGCAGGTAGCAAAGACGACAGGAAAAGCACTTCAGGAACTTGCCAATTCTTTGGAAGAATGCTAATCTCCTGGAGTAGCAAGAAGTAGAACTGTGTCGCAATCTCAACGGCTGAGTCAGAGTACATCTCCGCAGGTAGTTGCTGCGCACAGTTACTTTGGATCAAGAATCAGTTTGAAGACTACAATATGAAGTTCAAGAATATCCCATTGTTTGGCGACTCTTCCAGCGCAATTGCAATATCCAATAATCCAGTCTCGCACAGCCAGACAAAGCATATCGAGCTAAGGTATCATTTCATCCGGGAGCATGTAGAGCATGGGGACATAGATCTCCAATATGTCTCCACAGACAGGCAAGTCGCCGATATTTTCACGAAGCCGCTGGACGAGACCACGTTCTCATTCTTCAAAACTGAACTTGGGATGATCAACAAAGAAGATTAGAGAAGTTTGGATTTCATGAAAGCAAAGGAAATTAAAAGGTTAGTCAAAATCTGGCTTTTCAAAGTTTTATTCCTTCTCTGACTCAAGTAAAACCTGACCTACTCGAGTACTCAAAGTATCTACTCGAGTACTCAACAGACCTACTCGAGTAGTCCTTTAACTTACTCGAGTAAGGCAATTAATGTACTCGTGTAGTACACTTCATCTACTCGAGTGAGTCAATTCTTCTACTCGAGTCATTGCAGATTCTATAGACCTACTCGAGTACCTTCTATAGACCTACTCGAGTAACTCCCTATATACTCGAGTACCTCTTTTACCTCTCTTGTATATGCCTCTTGGCTTTCAAATTTTCCCGTGCCGCCTTTCCTTTTAAATTATTTTCTTCTCGATGATTAGACATAAACCTAGGGTCTATAAATTCGAAATTCCACATTACTTCTACACGAAATCATTTCCATGCACTCGAGTACCCGTCCGCCGCTTCATCTTCATTCGAGAAATTGCAGAGTTGTGACTCTTTCTTTTCCCCCGACAGTTTTTTTTCTTTTCTGGATCATGTCCGTCGTCTCCAAGATTGGTGTAGGATCGGAACTTGTTACTGCCGGGATTGCCGAGCTTTCATACGACTTTCACAACTTGTTGATTCTTCTAGACACCGCAGGGTTATCCTTCATCCTGCAAGAACCCTGCTGGATTCTCTTCCCGGAAGTAGCCGAATTCTTCTCAAATCTGAAGGTCAAGCGTCATGGACATGTCCTGAAATCAAAAGTGAAAGGTTTGAAAATTAAACTCAACAAGACCTCTGTCTCTCAGCTTCTCTGATTTCCCCTAGTAGACGAAGAGGATGACTTAGATGATGAAGACTCTGACAGAACAGCCCTATTCTGTGACATTTCGGCTGCTGCTCAGTACATCAAAAGGTCAGACATGAACGCAGAAGGAAAATTTCTGGTTGATGTTATTGGAAAGATTTTACTGTGCAAGACCAACTTCATAAGAGAAATTCCACTATATTTCTTCGACATCATGCAAGCCATTGTCTGCCGTAAGAAATATCAGTTTGGGATGCTAATTCTGGACAAAATCAAGGATAGTTTGAAATCACCTAACTTCGCCAGAATTATCTCTCTGCTCCTCCATGAAACAAATCCTCAGGTATTCAACTTCTCCAAAGGGACCCCTCTTCACCACATGAAGAAAGTCTCCATTTCTTCTATTCAGAGATGGGAGCTCAAGCTGAAGAATCCTGCCCAAGCTGCAAAGCTCTCAGAAGTTCCAGCAGACCCAGCTTTAGAAGATAGGACTCCATCTCCCTCTCCTCATCATGTGGACAGCTCCTCTGGTGCACAAAGTGAGGGGGAGCCTGCTCCTTCTGTCTCAGTCAGGAAGCCCTCTCCTCAGCCAGCAACTTCTTCCCTACCTCATACTCCTCAAACTCCAGCAACTCCCTCAGATCAGATACCTCAAGAATCTCTTCTCTCAATAGCTGCTGCAATAGATGCTATGATTGCAAAGCTCTCTGAAGAAGTGATGTCTATTCCTCCTCTATCTCCTCCAGATCCATCCTCTGAATGTCCCAAGGACTCAACTCCAGCACAGTCTCCTGAACATTCTCCAGCCAGGACTCCAGCACAATCTCCTGCTGCCCTTAAAGACCAGCAAGACACAATTCTTATTTCTGATGAGCCCTCTCCAGAGCTAGCAGAAGCTCCTCTCAGAAACCTAGATTTCTCTCTCCCTCAGGTTACAGAAGAAGGGGGTGCTATCATTCCTACCACTAGAGCTCACAGCTCTGTGATCATTAAAGAAATAGCTCCATGGGTAACTCCTCCCCTTCCTTCTGGTGCTCCTTCTGCTGTTGCTGCTGCTGCCTCTCCCTCTCCAGATTTGCTGTCCCAAATCTCTTTCCTGCTGCAAGAACAAAGAAATTATTTTGATACTTCTCTAAAGACTGTAACTGACAAGGTAACTACTCTCGAGACTGAGATGAGTAGAGGCTTTGTTGAAATTCAACATAATACTGACAAGCTCAAGTACTTATTTCAACTTGGTGGCAAAGCCCTAGACCACACTATCACTAGTGTTGGAGAAGTTATGGAACAGTGTCACCCTTACAAATAATCAAATTGAACTGGACAAGAGAACTGAAGCCAACAAAGTGAAAATCTGTGAAGAAGTTGGTCTTTTCAAAGAAGATGTTATAGAGAAGTTATCTGTGGAAATCAGAAAGGGGGAGGGATTGATCAAAGAACTCAAAGAACAAGTAGAAAAATCAGCTGCTCAGAAGTCAGATGTATGGGAAAATCATGTGAAGACAATTCATGATGATGTGCTAGCCCATATACAAAGTGTCAAATTTCATACCTATGACACTGCTGTCTAGATGCACAATCAGATTCTGCCAGAACTTGTTGTTGACCCCAACATCATTCCCCATCATTTAAACCTTCTAGCTACAGATTCATCTGCTCCATCTGCTCCAACTGCTCCTCTGCAACCTACCTTCTCTCCCAGGCCTGGAGACACAGTTGCTCCTCCAGACTCCTATGCTCCATGCTGGGAAGAAGATCCTGCTGACATTTTCCTTCAGGCTCCTCCAGAGATCAAAACTTACAAGAAGAAAAGGAAGTATGGTGAAGGCCCATCTGCTAGCAAGACTGCTCCTACTAATGCCACTGAACATGTTAAAGTTTGGTCTCCAACCTCCAAATCCCTGATTCTGGAAACTCTCAGATTAGTTATGGAATTCCATGAGAGCAGGAATATTCATTACAGCTCATATAAATGGGAACTTTATGAAAAATCCATGACCAAGAGAAGAATCTATGACAGAGAATATGGGAGGAACAACCCTGCAGCCCCTCCTAGGCCTCCCAAGTATTATCCAAAACCCTACTGCTACCAGAGGAGACAACAAGAGAAATTGGACAGACAACAGAATCAAGGCTGATTTTCAAGGATTTTTGAGAGTGTGGAATGATTGACTGTAGAATTGATAATGATTGGATATTCTTATTTATATAATTCTAAGTTTTTGCTCTTATTATCCTTTCTCATAGTCTATTGTTTGCTTGCACATTTTCTACTTAGCTTCTTTTTATGTCTATAATTCACCTTAGTGTAAAGGATTCTGACTTCAACAAATAGGGGGAGATTGTTGGGAACTATGTCCCCATTAACCCAGATTTGATGAAGTCACCCTAGAACTAAGATGAATTAGGTTGTATTTGATGCTTTGTTTGAGTTATGTGTTTGCAGGACTCCAATGGGAAGTGTAGACCAATGTCAGTCTACAATGGGTCACCAAACACAGGACCATACAGTGTAATCCCTCAGTGTGTGTTCCAAAGTGTTGACTCATGTGTAGCCTCTCTATTGGGATACACTCCATATTCAAGCTATAGGATTGTGTAAAGACTTGGTGCTGATTCCCTTCTAGTAGAAGAAAAATTGCTGACAGAAATTTTTCTAAGTGTTTCTCTCGAGTAGGTCTTTAACTACTCGAGTAGATTGCTTGAGATATACTCGAGTAAAACTTATGCATACTCGAGTAAGAAAATTCCTCCTCTCGTGAAGTTAAGTAAAACACTCGAGTAGTTCACTGACATACTTGAGTAGCTTACTTAACTACTCGAGTAGATCACACTTCCTACTCGAGTTGCCCAAAATTTAGTTTCCAAGTTTTTCTAAGTAAAACACTCGAGTAGTCCAAGTCATATACTCGAGTAGCTCATACTCGAGTAGTTCCAGATTTCTCTGTCTCAGAATTTTTCTAAGTCATTTACTCGAGTATGTACTTTATATACTCGAGTAGTTCTTGACACTGTGTCGAGTAACTCTCCTCTCTGTGTCGAGTAGTTAAGAAATACTCGAGTAAGTCTTTCATATACTCGAGAAGATTTCTTTCCTCTCGAGTAGTTCGATCTGACTACTCGAGTAGCTATTTTTCCCGTGTGCAGAATATTTCTAAGTGTCTGTCTCGAGTAGTTCTTTTAACCGCTCGAGTAGTTCAACTCTGCCTACTCGAGTAGTACAACATGTACTCGAGTAGTTCAACTCCTTCCCGTGAAACTTTTCTGGGTACTCGAGTAAATCTTCTAAAGTACTCGAGTAGTTGATTATATGCACTCGAGTAGTTGTCTTCTACATACTCGAGTAGTCATGAACTATATACCCGAGTAATATTTCTTTGCTTGCTCGAGTAGTCCTTGACCTACTCGAGTAGTTTTATACCTACTCATGTATATGACCTCATTTTCTCTCAAATTTGTTCTAAGTCCAGATTTGACAGATTTTCAAATTCCGTGATATGATTGGTCCACATGTACGTCATTAAAACCAATTTTGACCGTTATTAGTACTCCTATAAAAGGTCTTGTCTAACCGACAAACCCTAGAAGAAAACAAGTCTTTCAAGAAGAAATTCATTCTAAGTTTTGCAGCCGCCTCTTTCCAAAAAGAATCGCAGTTTCCTCTCTCTCTCTTCACGAAACGAAAGCCGTCGCCGCCACTGTTCTTCTCCGGCAAGGGCTTCGATTTTCAGAGGAAATAAACTAAAGAAAGCTCTCCAGATCGAGATCATTTTTCACATACTCATCATCTGTCTGATCATGGAAGCAAGGAGTTCAGATCTACTGTTACCGAGAATCTTTCTTCAATTTTCTGATAAAGCCGCACGCCAAGAAGAAGATTCAGTTCCTGTTTTTTTAGATCTGAACCAGACAATATCACTGTTTGTATTTTTTTTTCAATACTTGTATTTCATTTCTGTAGGAGATTTTTTCTCCGAGTGTAGGAGTTTTCCCCTTCGAGTTTGTAGGAAGGTGTTTCTTCCGAGTTGTAGATCCAGTGGATTGGATTGAGATTGTAGGAACTTTGTTCCGAGGGTAGGATTGATTTTCAATCCGAGATAGTGGAGTAGCCGAGTCTAGTTCATTGCTAGATCGGTGAGGGAAAGTGGATGTACCCAAGATCGGGGAACCACTATAAATCTTCTCTCGTCTGTGATATTTTAGTGGATATATTTGTGCTGTGTTCTGAGATTTTTTATTCCGCAAAAGACGCACAACTCACCTATTCACCCCCCCCCCCTCTATGTGATTTAGGTTGACAACTATTATCTTTCACTGACACGCTCTGTGACACGCCCGTGTCACAGGCCGTGTCCTAAGCACTCGACGATTGTCGACCAAATTTCGTCGACCACTCATCGACTGTTCCTCCCGAACACTCGTCGAACGCAGGACACGCCCTGGGACACGCCCGTGTCCCAGTCCGTGTCACCCCAAAACTGAGCCTACTGAAAAATGGGCTGTTACACGTCCTATCGAAGCTTATCCGTTGGGAGCGGGCCCATGACTCCGCAGCAAGAGAGTTCCGCCAATCGGTGGAGAAGAGGCTGGAGGCTCTGGAGCGGGATTACTTCATAGGCGAGACGGATCGGTCAGGTGGGCCTACCGCAGAGTCCTCTCCCAAAAGGTGCATCGCGCGGATCCGATACCTATCTCGCCAGATCAACCTATGATGCACCGTCTTGTCATCCTACTTCAACACGCAGGCACCACCGAGGACCAGGAAGCGGGAATGAGGACGATGGAGGTGGGAACCCTATTGATTCGCGAGATCTCGCCCTTTCTTGCCCCCGGCCTTCCCCTTCCCCAATGTACCCATATTTATTTTCATCAGTCTATAATAACTTTGCTATTATTTTTATTACCTTTTATTGATCTCTCGCTCGGCGAGAGTAACTCCTGACTGTCTTTATTATCATTATTTTTTTATTCAGCTCTCGCTCGGCGAGAGTAACCCTGTTTCCGCTTGTTTGACTTGTCGCGCATCATCTCAAAATGTTTTGTGCTTATCAAATTTGTCAGTCGCTGTCAATTTTGGGAGAGAAACCGAGGCGCCGCCGACTTAGGGCATGACGGCTGTACCCCCGCCGCCTTTTTGGGAATAGTCATGATGATCACGGTTTTCAATAAATAGAGAAGTCCAGCTACCATATTTATTTCTCCGATCCGAATCCCGTGTCTTCTCTTGTTGCTCTCGCGGTTTGCCAAAAGCTCTCGCTTGCTTCCGCCTCCTCCTCCCATTCTCGCACAGTTCTCGCTCTCGCTTATCTTCTGAATACCTCGCTCACAACCTCTCAAGCACGATGCCGGGCGGAAGCGAGGGACGTTCGAATTGCGCTGAACCCTTCTAGAAGCATCTGTTCCCCTCCCGCAGCCTGACTATGGAGGAGTTCGAACAGACCCAGACTCGCTACGTTCCCGCCGGCTTCACCGCGCGAAACCCCGACAACCATGATAAAGTAAACAGTGCAGGGGAGGGGGAGCTCGCCATCCCCCTTGAGCACTTTGAGGTGGGCTTCCGCCTCCCCCTCTGGCCCGAGATGCGCTAGGCCCTCCGGTACTACGGAGTGGTTCCCGCGCAGTTGAATCCAAACTCGGTCGCGATCCTGGTGGCCTTCATCTGCTATATGCGATCCAAGAGGATCGATTTCAGCCTTCCTATCTTCTGAAAGCTGTTCACCTTCCGTGCCAAGGGAGGGGTGGTCTTCTTTTCAGGGCAGCTGCTCAAGACCACCGGTATCGCCAACAAGCACCACCACTGGGGCGAGAAGTTTGTCTTTGTTTCCGGCAACTTCGGGAATGTTCCTCTCGCGCCCATTCAATATGAGGACGCCGCTTACAAGCTGCCCTCCTTGGGCTCGCGCGAGAGCGCCCTCCTTCAGTTCTTCGAAACCAAGGATTTCGACATCCAATTCCTCCGGCGGGGCGTCGATTCACTCATCCCCGTGCCTCCGGGCGAAGGTACGATCTCGCCTTTGTCTTGCTATTCCCTATCTTTTTAAGTTTAGAACTGAGTGATGTCGCTTCCGCAGGAGAGCGCGAGATCCCCCTGCACCAACCCTTCAACGAGGCTCACGCTGCCGAGAGCCAATCTGTGAGAGACCCGTTGGCTCTCGCGAAGGCAGCATCTCAAGATTGTCGGGACGAGCCTGCCCCGCTTCCTTCGACCGGCGCCGGGAAGCGAAAGCCCAGCGCCCCTCTACCCCCACCGCTCAAGAGGCCCAAGATAACTGCCGCCAAGAAGGGTAAAGCCATTGTGGAGCCGTCCTAGCAACCATCCGCTGCTAGCCGCTCCTTCAAAGAGATCTTGCAGGCTGCCAGCGAGATCGCGGTTACCAGGGGTGACGCCGAGGCTCCTGCCGATAACCCCCCGGCCCCCGGTGGAGCAGGTGGAGAGGGAGCCGCCGCCGAGACCTCCGCTCAGTCTCCTCCTGGAGAGGTGCCGCGGGTCACCGCAATTTTGGTCTTGGCACGAAGTGCCTGGATGCGGAAAACAAGTCGCTGCTTCAATGGGACCATGACACCAACAGGGTCTCAATCTCGTCTCTTCTACCCAGCTGGGCGGAGCGAGATGAGGTCACCAGCGAGGCCTTCTCCTTGGGCTACGGCCTCTACAGCCGGTAGAATGCCAGCAAATATGACAAGATGACCACCAGGCTCCTGGCCTATGACTCCACCCTGGCCTTGATGCGCGGGATCGAGATTACGCATATGTGCGCTCGCCGGAGTATCACCATCGACCGCAACTTCCAGGACATGTTCAAGGCCCGGGAGGAGGCAGTGGCTCAGGCGGCTGCCTTGAAGAAGGAGCTGGCAGACGCCAAGCAACATCTGTCTTTACGCCGGGCGGAAGAGGTAAGCGAGACCTTTCACGGCACTCGCTCTTACCACTACAGATTTCAACTTCATTCTTTTCATGCTAACCTCTCGCTATACAGGATTCCGCTCAGGTCGTGGCGCTTCGCGCGGAGCTAGCCCAGGCACGATACGAGAACGTCCTGCTGAGGGACCAGCTCCGGCGCTTGGAGGCGACTGCGCCGCCTCCTCCACTGGACGAAAGGTTGGAGAGCCGCTACTACTCCGTCTACGACATCGACAAGCTCCTCCAGGCCAACGCGCAAGCCACAGTCAAGCTGACCCTGGAGATGCTGCGGGATGTCGGCTGCTTGGACAGGAGGGGCAAGATCATCATAGCGCGCCAGCTCGTCCCCTGGCTCTTCGAGCCCGTCGCGAAGCCCCCAGGCGCGCCCGATTCCCCGCCCTCGGATGTCCCGAAATCCCCTGCCGCGGGTGGCGAGACATCCGGGGAGAGCTCAGGAGAGAACTCCAGCGGGAGTTCAAGCGAGAGCTCTGAGGGGTACAGCGTGTCTCCCTGTGGGGCCCCCCTTTTCTTTCTTTTCTTTTCTCTTCATTGTAAAGAGCGAGACGCTCTAAACTTGTAATTATACATTGTAAACATTTTGTATGTATTGCCATTTACTTTTTATTGCAAATGCGCTTGATACAATTGTTGTGGCCGAGTGCTTCTCAAGCACGCTTCCGCCGAGGCCCTTGGCCTCCCTAGGGTAGTCTCCCTTAGTGATTGATAGGCGGGAACCTGTCGAAAGGGCTCAGGGCTTAGACGTTTCGTTTCCGCGCTCTGCCGAAAACCGTCCGCCGGGAACATTGCTCGTGTGCCCTTCAGGACGAGGTCATCCCTCTTTATCCTGCGGGAACTGCTCGAAGCTTTCTCCGTGCGCCTCCCGCTGTCTGACCAAGAATAGTATCAGGAGCCTTCCCGCCGAGAACTTCCTTCGGCGAGATCTCCTTGGCAGAGACCTCCCTACCGAGATCTATTCTGGCCGAGACCTCTCCTGCCTTCTTTACCTCTTTTCATTCCGTGTTCCGGGTGCATTTCTGGCCTTGCTCAGAGCATCCGAGTCGGAGCGTCTCCTAGGATCAAAAACTTCCCTCCCCTAGGTGAGCCTTCGGGCCTGCCAGCTAGATGAGAATCTGCGCAGCGAGTCTAGCTGGGGCCGAGCCGAGCTCGGGGCGCCGATGAAGTTCTAAACCACACCTATCCCTCACAGGCGAGCCTTCGGGCCTACCAGCTAGATGAGAGCCTGCGCAGCAGGTCTACCTAGGGCCGAGCCGAGCTCGGGGTGCCGATGAAGTTCTCAAACCAAACCTATCCACCACAGGCGAGCCTTCGGACCTTCCAGCTAGATGGGAGCCTGCGCAGCGGGTCTACCTGGGGCCGAGCCGAGCTCGGGTTGCCGATGAAGTTCGCAAACCAAACCTATCCCCCACAGGCGAGCCTTCGGACCTGCCAGCTAGATGAGACCCGGCGCAGCGGGTCTACCTGGGGCCGAGCCGAGCTCGGGGTACCGATGAAGTTCTCAAACAAAACATATCCCCCACATGCGAGCCTTCGGACCTGTCAGCTAGATGAGTGCCTGCACAGCGGGTCTACCTGGGGCCGAGCCGAGCTCGGGGTGCCGACGAAGTTCTCAAACCAAACCTATCCCCCACAGGCGAGCCTTCGGACCTGCTAGCTAGATGAGAGCCTGCGCAGTGGGTCTACCTGGGGTCGAGCTGAGCTCGGGGTGCCGACGAAGTTCTCAAACCAAAACTATCCCCCACAGGCGAGCCTTCGGACCTACCAGCTAGATGAGAGCCTGCGCAGCGGGTCTACCTGGGGCCAAGCCGAGCTCGGGGTGTCGATGAAGTTCTCAAACCAAACCTATCCCCCATAGGAGAGCCTTTGGACCTGCCAGCTAGATGAGAGCCTGCGCAGCGGGTCTACCTGGGGCCGAGCCGAGCTCGGGGTGCTGAAAGTCCACCTAGTGTCAACTATCTTCACCTATGGTGGGGAATAGGTGACGTGCAGCGTTTTTGCGGAATTTAGACTTGTACCTGCACAATAAAAATAAACAGCACAGCACACAGAATACACAAGCGATTTATAGTGGTTCCCCGATTTGGGTACATCCACTTTCCCCCTTCGACCTATCTCCCAACAAGGGACGACTCGGTCTCTTCACCAACAGGATTGAAATTCAATCCTTGCACTATCGGAAGGAACCCTTCCACACGTAGGAGTCAACACTCCCACAACACGGGTTGCACCCAACCCTTACAACTCGGAACCAACGTTCCTTTACAACAAAAGTAAAACTAGAATATACAAGAGATACAAACTACGTTTGGAGACTAAGGTGTCCCTCTTTGTTGACGATGTGTTCTTGAAGTCCACAAAGAGTCCACAACCCTAGATCTCTCTTGGAGAGGATCTCCGGAACCGGCGGCGGCAAGATGGGCGGCGGCTAGGTTCACGGGATCGGCGGCGACGACGATGTGCGGATGCTGTACTTTAGAGATCCAAACTTCGTAGCAAAGCTAGCTAGGTCTACCAACGGTCACACTAGGATCAGTCGTCCGATCGATTCGGACGGGGAAGGTTTTCCCGATCAACAAATCAAGAGACAAGAGATCTCCGGTTAGACACGTGAGACGCTAAGCTGGCTAAGCTTCTATCGACCGGAGATCTGGAATGAACCACAATCAAGACGGCGATCAACTCTCTCGAGCGGCGACGGCGGCGGCGGCGGCGGAAATCGCGACCTAGGTTACGTCGCGGCCCGTGTTTCGTCTTTTTCTCCGTCACTTTTACTGTTCAAAATACCCTGTATTTATACTGTAGACAACTTCAATATGACCGTTGTGGGCCCCACCTGAAGGAAACCCTAGTTCCGGTTCAACACAGAGCCAGCGGCAGAATCCGGTCCAGCTTAATCCAGAAAAATTGCCAAGTCAAAATCGGCGAGAATCGAAGGTGATTCTCGACGAATCGGCGAGAATCAGTTAGTGATTATCGACGATTCGTCGAGAATCACTAATGATTCTCGCCGAATCACTTGATGATTCTCGCCGAATCACTTGTTGATTCTCGACGAATATTACTTGGCCATGATCTGCTCAACGATGGGTTCGGCGAGAATCACTAGTGATTCTCGCCGAATCTTACTTGGCACCGCTTTGAGGTAGTCGGATAGAGTCGGCGAGAATCACTAATGATTCTCGACGATTCGGCGAGAATCACCAAGTGATTCTCGCCGAATCGACGAGAATCACTTGGTGATTCTCGCCGAATTATACTTAGACGATTTTTCGTCTTTCCACCCAAGAGATGCTCCTTGACCCATCCTTGCTCCTTGTTTGCTCTTGCATAGTTACAGCCCTGTACTTGAAAGTAAGTGAACTCCAATAGAGAGAGTACACGTAGGCCAACACACTGATCTGCTCAACGAGGATTACGTCGTACAGACCCGTGTATATTAACCTACTGCACCCTGACATTGGTGTGCACTTAGCGTGGAATAACTGCAAGCACAACTTAAGAGGTTTCATCAAATACATTGTGAATTCATCTTAGCTTGACAGGTGGCTTCCTCAAATACAGGTAATTGTGGATACAATACCCAACAATCTCCCCCTATTTGACGAAGCCAAAACCCTACTAGCTAAGATGAATAACACCAACCAAATAATATAAACAACATTCAGAATTTAATTATGCAGCACAAGAGAATATAGGCAAGCAGATCAAGACTTGAGTCACTCATAAAATCATATATATATATATATATATATATATATATATATATATATATATATATATATATATATATATATATATATATATATATATATAATAATCAGGATTGTTCATATATCAATAAGACAAGATAAAAATGTTCAAGAGACAATGATAATCTATGAGTTTCTGTCTATGGATTTTTGGCTAGGTCGTCCTTATGCTTCTGAGCCAAATACTTCTTTCTTTGCCTTTCCACATACTCCTTGGGCTTGGGATAATATCTGGGTGGAGGAGCTTTATCTGCCGCAGTGTTGGTCCTGAAAAAGATGTTACGTTTGGCTTCATACATCTTGTGCATCTCCCACTCATACTGGCTGTATACATCGTTTCGATTGATTTCCCCTTGTTCCTGTAGCCAGAATGTGTCCAATATGATACTCTTGGATACTGGACTCCACTTTTCATTTCTTACTTCCTCCTCCTTCAGTCTGATTCTCTTGTCAGCTTGTGTTTCCTTTGATGTCCCTTCTTGCGATTTCCTCTTGTCCCTGGCTTTTGCTAGGGCTCCTTGATCAAACATTACCATCAGTTTTGCCTTGGAGGAGGCCCTAGCAGCCCTATGAACATCAGCTTCACTTACAGGAACTTCTTCAACACTGGCGCCCTCATCAGCCACAGTATAATCTTCAGGAGCAAGAGCACCCTGGGGATTTTCAGGGATATTAACGCCTAACGCTTGTTGGAGCATCCACCAGCAACTGTCATAAACATATTTGTTTGACTGCTCAAAGTTTTTGATCATGACTTCCCGAAGCTCAGCCATCTTAGCTATATATTCTTTCTCCCCCTTTTTGGCTTCGACTGCGATGGAATTTGCATAGGAGTGCAGTGAGTCATCAATATGCTTTGTAGTCCTGGAGAATTCAGTGACCAAGGCTTGTTGATTGGTGTTGAGAGTTACCATATTGCCATCAAACTTTTGAATATTGTTTGCTACGACATGAGCATTCTGATTTACGATTGTGAGAGTATCAGTGTTCCTTTTTAATCCCTCCATAAGAAGAGTGATAGCTTGGCCGGCCGCAGTATACTTATCTTCAAACTTCTTTTCCATCACGTCCAGTTTGTGATTTATCTCCATCATGTTCTTGAGCATGAGATTTTCAGATTTCTTAATCCTTTTCAACATTGTATTTTGAGCTTCCTTAAAAGATGCCTTAAGCTCATCCACTATACCCTGAATGACATTCACGGTGTGAGTGGCTATATCATCTCGTAGTGGAAGATTCTGAGGCACTCCTTGGCCTTGCGGTTCAGCTGATGCACCTGTAGAGCTGGACACGAGCACAGTCTCTAAGGGGGGAATGCTTGCGACCTCTGTAGATTTCTCAGACTCCCCCTCCATTGGTGCACCAATTTTCTCAGGGACGAACTCAGGAGCGTGCTTGTCAGATGGAACTTCAGTGATATCCTGAGTCTCCAATGCTTCCTGTCCCCCATTGCCTTCTTCCTCGCCTTCATCGTCCATTTGATCATTCTCATCAGCATCACCTTCCAACCCTTCATCAGCAGTCTCCTCGACAGCATCACTTTCTTCTTGTATATCCGCCACTGCATCTCTGGCTATCTGGGAGATGTCAGATACGATATTAGCATCAGTGGGTAGAGGCTCCCCCTCAATTCTTGCAGTCAAAGCATCAGGAATTTCACTGGGGATAACTACAGAATCAGCCACAGTGCCGTCCTCGGCTGGAGATGCATCTTGTTGTTCTACCATGGCAACCTGCCCAATTCGCCTCCCTCATCTATCAAAAACACTCGAGTCCATTTTCTTTAAGTAATGGAGAGGAACACCTTTACTCATGTCATACTTATCTCCATTCAACTGATTGAGATACAGACTGATGATTCGGCCAAAGCTAGGAGATCTCAGGGTGTCCTTTATCTTCTCAAAGAGCAATGCCCCCCAGTTGAATCCTTTTCTGCAGACAATTGCCACCAGGATTTTTAACATATCCGCAGAGATGTGGTCATGAGAACCCGGTTTGCATATGAGTACCTTCCCAACTATGTCTGACAGAAGTTTCCCTTCTTCATTCATATCCTTTCGCTTTATCGACCGAGTTCCTCGAGGGAGACCACATAATAATAGAGTCCGGGTTTTGTCTTCTTCCTCAAGATAATCCTCATGCTCCGAGCTAGAGAGCTGTACGAAGCGGGTCAGCTTGCTGGCAGACATCTTGATCTTTGCCCCGGCAACCTTGCTTTTGATAAGAGAGTCGTCATTCCGGAGTTTTGCGGTTGTAAAGAACTCCAGCACTTCCTTGTCCAGGATTTTACAGGGATGCTCTAGTACGAATGAGAGTCCAGCCTCCTCTAGTATAAGGATGATGTTCCTGAATTCATCTGAGGCATGAGAGAACCCTGTGCGAACCAGCTCGCATCCAGTGACCAGCCCAGCGGTTGTCCTTGGAGCCATAGCAAATCTAGGGAGAGAAGCCCTACTCTACGCTTAATCAAAAATCAAAGGGAAGCAACACTAGTAATAAAGTCCAAGCAAGGGTAAGGATGTGATTACCCAAAAGCGTAGACGGGAGTTAGTTGGTTGAAGATAATGGACACCCGATGAGTGCACGCGGAGAAATTCCTGGAAGGAAGAATCGGCGAGATCGGGAGACGGGATATCGACGGAAGGGAAATCTTGCGGGATGAAACGGCGAGAAACCTTCGGTGAGCTTCCTGCGAGAGATCTTCGGTGAGCGTCCTGCGGGATGTCGACGGAAGGGGAAGAGTCGGCAGAAGACCTTTGGTGAGAAGCTTGCGGGAAACCTTCGGTGAATCGGCGAGAACCTTGCGGGATTCGGCGAGTTTCCTGCGGAGAAGGTCCTTCGGCGGGATTCCTACGGAATGTGAAGGGTCGGCGGGAATTCTAAATACCAGGCGAGAATTCTAAATATATAATATGCCCATGTATGAAGGATCCACGAGTTAAGGGGATTCTAACGGTTTCCGTGTGTTTGGCGGAAGGCTTCGGGTTAAGCGGGTTTCGAGTTTGTCTAAGTCGATTTGAAAATCTTCTAAACATATACATACTCCTTAAAGCCAAGCTATTAGGGTTTGAACCGGCTTTTCCATACATTTATTGATGGCAATCCTCGCTAGTTTTCAGTGAACTAATTCACGCCTGTAGAAGTTAGATCTCGAGTCTACCAGTTGAATTTCCGATAGGTCTTCATTGTTGTATCTATGGTTTATGTTTACCGTGTTACCATATCCTTAGATGAACACACATATAAGTGTAAGTATAAGTATAAATATATATATATATACATATGTAAATGTGGATACAATATAACTCAAGTCCTGGAACTGGTCAAAAGTACCTGGGATTATGAGAGTTATCATTTAGTCCCTCAGGTAAAACATATTAGGAGCTCAATGTGAGTATGCCCATGTAGATATCACATCTGGTATTCCAGACGCTTGTTCCAATTTAGTCTTGAGCCATCTACTGTCTAGTTCCCATCATATTTACGGGAACCTAGACTACCCTGCAAGAAAGAGTTACTTTACCTTAGGAACCCAATACATATTGGGTCCTAGGTTCCTGTTAGCATAAGCACTCGACTGCCTTCCTTCAGAAAACCTATCAGGAAGACTACCTCTGCCCAGAAAATGTGGATAGGCCCTTACCCTTGACACAGAGGGGTTGTGCCAACAGTCTATGGCAAAGTGTCCCACTTTGCCACAGCACCAACACGGGTGAATGTTGTATCGCCGTTTCTGACCTGATCTAGTGACTGAGGTAGTCACGGTCCTAGGTCTAAACGGGATAGGGCATGATCTCCTCACAAAATTTCCTCTTCCACCGTGACACGTGGAAGGGTGGAAGGAATGCATGTTGCGAGCGTCATGAGGCCGGGGAGGTGGTGCCTTCCTTTCAGGCATCCCCCTTCCTGAGGCCCCATGAAAACTTACACCATGACTTCTAACCTCCCTGTCCTGTGTCCTCAGGTGGTGAGAAGTGTTCTGTGAGCTGGTACATGCAGATTCACACCGAGTTGAGGCAGTGGTAGTGAATACAAAGGGCTCAGAATGAGCCTTAGGTATTCTCTCATGGGTGGCCACAACGGCCCTTGCACTACGGGTGTCTCTACATGAGGACAGATCACCCTTGCAGTGACCACGATTATTCCTGTGATCATACCTGAAGGCATGATGAGTTGCCTTCCTGCTTGGAGTGGGGGGTCGGAATACCGTTTCGCCATTTCTCCACGAATTGATAATCCGGGAGATCCACCCATTTTCTTGCTTTCTCTTTATAGCATCAACCTTGGAAAAGTTTGATACTATCCTTTTCTCATTCTCTAGACTACTCTCTAGATCAGAGATTTTAGAGTCCTTGACCTTGTTGGATGCTAATTGGAGAACCAACAAGATCTTCAGTCGAGCAATCTCCTGAGCTTGTTCTTCAACAAGTAGGTTGCTCTTCTGAAGGGCTCTCTTTAGAGAATCAGAATTTTTTGAAGGGAAGCAGTTCCTGTCTTCAGAAATTTCAAGAGAGACGGTGCAGGATGAAGAAGTTACCTGCTCTTCAGTGTTATTATCATTAGAGCCAGTGACCGTTGTGTCATCCTCATCAGAGCTGCTTTCCTCACTGGCCTCTTCAGTCTCTGACACGGACACTGGAGCTCTGATGCTATCCGATAGATCCTTGCCTTCATCTTCAGAGGCGAGGACCCCCACATAGGCTTCATCCTCTGGTTGACAGCAGATTCCAGCTTTCTCTGACCCCCCCATCAGCTCTGAGATCATCACCCACATAGATTTAGCCGACCCACATTTTTCCAATCTAGAGCGAGAAGCTCCAGAGCAGATATCCATGATAATTTGACGAATCCTCTTGTCCAAATTAAATAATGAAAGTTCCGTCTCCGACATCTCAGCAATGCACTTGGGAACTTGGATATTCTTTCCAGAGTCGGAGGTCTTCATAGGAATAAAAGGACCCTCTTCCAGGATGAAAGATGCTCGAGGATCGATTGCATCCAAGTGATACGACACTCTCATCCTCCAGACTGGATAAAACTCCTTTGTGCATGTGGGGAGTCTTAGGGGCGATATCTCATGATCCAGCTCCATGCTTCTGACACTGGTGGCAGGATTCTACTCAAGGTGTAAACCTTTTTGATGAGTAACCTCGCTTTGATACCACTTGAAAGTCCACCTAGTGTCAACTATCTTCACCTATGGGGGGGGGGAATAGGTGACGTGCAGCGTTTTTGCAGAATTTAGACTTGTACCTGCACAATAAAAATAAACAGCACAGCACACAGAATACACAAGCGATTTATAGTGGTTCCCCGATTTGGGTACATCCACTTTCCCCCTTCGACCTATCTCCCAACAAGGGACGACTCGGTCTCTTCACCAACAGGATTGAAATCCAATCCTTGCACTATCGGAAGGAACCCTTCCACACGTAGGAGTCAACACTCCCACAACACGGGTTGCACCCAACCCTTACAACTCGGAACCAACGTTCCTTTACAACAAAAGTAAAACTAGAATGTACAAGAGATACAAACTACGTTTGGAGACTAAGGTGTCCCTCTTTGTTGACGACGTGTTCTTGAAGTCGACAAAGAGTCCACAACCCTAGATCTCTCTTGGAGAGGATCTCCCCGGAACCGGCGGCGGCAAGATGGGCAGCGGCTAGGTTCACGGGATCGGCGGCGACGACGATGTGCGGCTGATGTACTTTAGAGATCCAAACTTCGTAGCGAAGCTAGCTAGGTCTACCAACGGTCACACTAGGATCAGTCATCTCGATCGATTCGGACGGGGAAGGTTTTCCCGATCAACAAATCAAGAGACAAGAGATCTCCGGTTAGACACGTGAGACGCTAAGCTTGGCTAAGCTTCTATCGACCGGAGATCTGGAAGGAACCACGATCAAGACCGGCGATCAACTCTCTCGAGCGGCGACGGCGGCGGCGGCGGAAATCGCGACCTAGGTTAAGTCGCGGCCCGTGTTTCGTCTTTTTCTCCTGTTAGAAAGTAGAGACAAGAAGCGAAAAGTAGAGAACAAGCGAATAAACTTTTGAATAATTGAAATTTTATTATCCAAAAAAGGTATCTATTACAAAGGTATGCCCTCCTTTAAATAGAATGGAGGAGAGATGAGAGAATACAAATAAGAGATGTGGGACTATAATTTACAGGACAAGCGGACTATACAAAACAAACCGCACAAGCCTCGCGGTTAGACAGCAGGGCTAACCGCACGGCTACCACCAGAGAGGAAGAGAGACTGCCAGGGTAGACCGCCAGACCGCCCGGTCTCCAAGCCGACTGAGACAAACCGCCAGACCGCGCGGTCTTCAACCCTCCAAGACAAACCGCCAGACCGCCCGGTCACCAACTTCAACATCTCCGTCACTTTTTACTGTTCAAAAATACCCTGTATTTATACTGTAGACAACTTCAATATGACCGTTGTGGGCCCCACCTGAAGGAAACCCTAGTTCCGGTTCAACATAGAGCCAGCGGCAGAATCCGGTCCAGCTTAATCCAGAAAAATTGCCAAGTCAAAATCGGCGAGAATCGAAGGTGATTCTCGACGAATCGGCGAGAATCAGTTAGTGATTCTCGACGATTCGTCGAGAATCAGTTAGTGATTCTCGACGATTCGTCGAGAATCACTAATGATTCTCGCTGAATCACTTGATGATTCTCGCCGAATCACTTGTTGATTCTCGACGAATATTACTTGGCCATGATCTGCTCAACGATGGGTTCGGCGAGAATCACTAGTGATTCTCGCCGAATCTTACTTGGCACCGCTTTGAGGTAGTCGGATAGAGTCGGCGAGAATCACTAATGATTCTCGACGATTCGGCGAGAATCACCAAGTGATTCTCGCCGAATCGACGAGAATCACTTGGTGATTCTCGCCGAATTATACTTAGATGATTTTTCGTCTTTCCACCCAAGAGATACTCCTTGACCCATCCTTGCTCCTTGTCTGCTCTTGCATAGTTACAGCCCTGTACTTGAAAGTAAGTGCACTCCAATAGAGAGAGTACACGTAGGCCAACACACTGATCTGCTCAACGAGGGATTACGTCGTACAGACCCGTGTATATTGACCTACTGCACCCTGACATTGGTGTGCACTTAGCGTGGAATAACTGCAAGCACAACTTAAGAGGTTTCATCAAATACATTGTGAATTCATCTTAGCTTGACAGGTGGCTTCCTCAAATCCAGGTAATTGTGGATACAATACCCAACAGGTGCCGATAAAGTTCTCAAAACAAACCTATCCCCCACAGGCGAGCCTTCAGACCTGCCAGCTAGGTGAGAGTCTGCGCAGCGGGTCTACCTGGGGTCGAGCCGAGCTCAGGGTGCCGACGAAGTTCTCAAACCAAACCTATCCCCCACAGGCGAGCCTTCGGACATGCCAGCTAGATGAGAGCCTGCGCAGCGGGTCTACCTGGGGCCGAGCCGAGCTCGGGGTGCCGATGAAGTTCTCAAACCAAACCTATCCCACGCAGGCGAGCCTTCGGACCTGCCAGTTAGATGAGAGCCTGCGCAGCGGGTCTAACTGGGGCCGAGCCGAGCTCGGGGTACCGATGAAGTTCTCAAACCAAACTTATCCCCTACAGGCGAGCCTTCGGACCTGCCAGCGAGATTAGAGCCTGCGCAACGTGTCTACCTGGGGCCGAGCCGAGCTCGGGGTGCCGATGAAGTTCTCAAACCAAACATATCCCCCACAGGCGAGCCTTCAGACCTGCCAGCTAGATGAGAGCCTGCGCAGCGGGTCTACCTAGGGCCGAGCCGAGCTCGGGGTGCCGGCGAAGTTCTCAAACCAAACCTATCCCCCACAGGCGAGCCTTCAGACCTGCCAGCTAGATGAGAGCCTGCGCAGCGAGTCTACCTGGGGCCGAGCCGAGCTCGGGGTGCCGACGAAGTTCTCAAACCAAACCTATCCCCCACAGGCGAGCCTTCAGACCTGCCAGCTAGATGAGAGCCTGCGCAGCGGGTCTACCTGGGGCCGAGACGAGCTCGGGGTATTACAAAACACATAATTACGTCCTATTATAAAAATTTCACAATAAGCAAGAGAAAATCAAGTCAATTGATGCAGTATAATAAGTTTAATTTTGGATACATAATTACATCCTTCCCATTTAATGGGTAGAAGCATTTCAGGCCATCGCCGCTCCAGGTGTGGCTTAAGGCCCTCCCCTCCATGTCCTGGAGGTAATAACCTCCTGTTCCAAGGACTTCCTTCACTATATATGGTCCTTCCCAGTTCGGGTTGAGCTTGCCCACGGGAGCCGACCTTCCTGTCGCGTCAACCTTTCTCAGCACCAGATCTCCTTCAGTAAACTGCTTGACCCTGACATGCTTATCAAAATACTTGGTCATCTGCCGCTTGATATCTTCTTGCCTGATAGCTGCCACGTCCCGCAGTTCTTCCACCATGTCTAGCGAGAGGCGTAGCCCCTCTTCATTCTCCAACCTCCAAGTCTCATCTCCTTCTCCCGCGACTGTGACCCGCGGGGACCGAACCTCGAACTCTACTGGTAGGACCGCCTCACACCCGTGAGAAAGCTTGAAGGGGGTCTCACCGGTGGTCGTGTTCGGGGTCGTGCTCAAGGCCCACAGGACCGAGGGGAGCTGCTCCACCCAATTTCCCTTTAATTTCTCCATCTTTTTCTTTAGTAGGTTTACAATGATTTTGTTTGCCGCTTCCACTTGGCCGTTGCTCCGGGGGTGGTAGATAGAGGCGAATCTGAGGTCTATCCTCCATTGGGCGCAGAAGCTGATGAACTCTTCACTAGCAAATTGGGGACCGTTATCTGTCACTATCGCTTGAGGCAGCCCATGTTTGCATATGATCTCCCCCCAGATGAAGTTTCTTATTACTTGCGAGGTGACCAAGGCCAAGGCCTTAACCAAAGTGGACACCCGATGAGTGCACGCAGAGAAATGGTTCTAATTGACCTATTAAGCTATACAGAAGGTCAAACACAGATTCCTAGAGACATAGTGATCCTGACCCAAATTAGTAATAGGGTGTTCCAACAGGGTCCCACCCAGCGAGAACTCTGAGCCGAGAGCCCTCTTGTCCAGAGTTTGGCGCAAGCGTTCTCGCCTGCTTATAGGCGAGAGCTCCTCCAAGGCAGGAGCTTGGCGCAAGCGCAAACGTTCCCGCCGAACTTATGGGCGAGACCGAGACCCTCTTCAGAGCGGGAGCTTCCTGGCTAGCCTAATCTTCACAGTTGGTGCCTCCTGGTCTGACTCAGCGAATATGGGGTTGTACAGTTTTGTCATGACTGGGTCATGACAAAACCCTAGGAAGTCCAAGTAGACTAGGTGAACCTAGGTAGGAAGGTGAAGGCCAACATGGTATACAAATACCCTAAATAGGTCAAACTAGCCTACTTTGGGTCAATTGACCTTTCCCTAGCCAAATGGACCCCACCCATGCCCTCCTAACCCTAAAGTGAGGTCAATGAGTCACCAAGGACCCATTGGGGTCAAACCTAGTGGCTAAGTTGATCCAGTCAACTCTAGGCTCAAAGTGGTCAAAGTGACCTTACTAATGGTCATGTGACCTCCAAGGTGCCAAGTCAACCACACCCAACCCTACCTAGACCTTAGGGGAATCCAATGGGTCACCAAGGACCCATTGGTGGTGACACAAAAGGCCAATTTGACCAAAGTCAACCCTAAGCTAAGGTCAAGTCAAACTTAGCTCAAAAGGTAACTCAAGCTCAAGCCTCATTCCACTTGGGCTAACCTCATTTTCATAAAAAAAATATGTGTTAGTGGGCTGCCAATAGGCTGGAGTGGTCAGCAAGGTCAACCTAGATGACTAGGAGTGAGGAAACTTCATTTTCTCTCTTTAATGGAGGAGAGAGAAAATGAAGGGAGGGGCCATTCATGGCTAGGGAGGCCAAGAGCCCTCTCCTCTTGCTAGAACCATCTCCCCTAGTTAGTTAAGAGGAGGCCAAGGGTTTTCCCGGCCATGGCAGAGGCTAGGGAAGGAGAACCACCATGGCCGAGATTTGCACTTCTTGGCCATTAATGGTGCCATGAAGGAAGGCCCTTCTCCTCCCCCCCCCCATTAAGGGTTGGATTCAACTCCTCTGAGAGAGAGGTGGAGTTTCCAGTAGTTTCCTGGCTGGATTGAGCCCAGATTCCCCCCCCCCCCCCACCATGGCCGAAATTTGCATTAAGGGGCCATTAATGGCGACCACCAGTTATACCCCTCCCGTCCCCCTTTTTATTATTTTAAAAGCATCCCTGGATCCAGGGCAAGCTTTTCCATACCTTACCCGAAGGAGACGAGCAACTTCACTATGCTGTTGCAGAGCTCCGATGATACCTCCACCACCAATGGCTTCCCGGCGATCAACGCGTCTCTAAGCCGCAAGCAAGGTCCTCCCCTCCTCTCTCTATGGGTAGATCGTATCAATCACTAGAGATGAAAATCTTGCTCAATTGAGCCCGATCGGGAAAGCAATTTTCCTGGTTTTTCATAAAATTCGAACTCTCAGGTTCGCCAGAACAAGCCCCTCCGACGGCTGTGCCGCCTCCTGGCGATAGCCACCACCTCAACGGAGGTGGTGGTGGCGGTGGCCGGCCGTGGAGGTGGCTGGGTGGCCGGCGACAACGCTTGGAAGTTTCTCCAGGAAGACACAATCAGGGTCGTCGGCTGGAGGTAGGAGATGACCCAGTGTCGTCCGATCCTGCGCCATGATTCGCGCTGGCGATGAATTAAACTATAGGTTATATATTTTCATATTATATCATTTTTGTCACACAAATTGTATTTAATATTTTTTATTATTAAAAAAACCTAGAGGCAAAATCTGAAAAAGTGGTCAACATACAAATTGTAGTCCTAGGAATGTAATTTATTTAAAAATTTGTTTGAACCAATTTGGGTGCCTGGTTTGACTAGGGCGCTCATTTTGGTGGGGTCTATACCTAGGGTTTAACATAAATTAAAATGGGTGCCCCCACTTCATCCCTTGTCCGAATGACCTGAAATTTGGATTGGGGGTCACCCTAATCTTTACCTAAGTCCTGCGCAAAAATGAGAATTTTTGGGGACAATGTTTCTGTAGTTTTTGAAATCATTTAAATGTCCTAGGGTAAATTAATTTAGTGACCTAAAACCTCCAAATCCTCCCAAATTTTGGTGAGTGGTCCATAGGGTCATCAGTAGGTTCTGTATAAATTTTCACCTCATTTTAAGTTGATTTGGTGGGGTATTGGGCAAACCCTAACCTTGCCCTAATGATGAGTATTTAGGTCAAAAGTGCACTTTGAGGTTTAAGTGGCCAAATCACCTCAACAGACGCTGAAACTTGGTCCACTTGTTTGACATGACATTTTACACCCTCATATGGGTTATGGGGTGGTTTGGGGCAGGATTTCCCTAGGACCCAAGTTCAAACCCTCAGTTTGGTCCTTGGGGGTTTGTGAAGGGTATGTGGTCAAATGCCCTTGTATGGACTTGAAACTTGGTAGAGAGGACTCTAGGGTATCTAAAGTCCTCTGATAAAAATATTAGAGAATTTGGAGATGGTTAACCCCCTCAAAACCCTAACCCTAGTTTAGGTCACAAACCTTAAATTTGAAGGGTAGGTAATTAGACCTCTCTTAAAACTTGTGATACTTGGGTAGTGTATTCATAATGTCATTGTAAGCCTTGGATAATTTTATTGGGAATTTTAGATTAATAATTTTAGTATCACCTTTGTAATACCAGTATTAGCCCTAATTAATTATGTTTTTATTTTGATCTTAATATCCATTAGATGACTGTGAAATTGGGGCAGAGTAAGTTTTTGACCATTATAATCATACAGGAATTTTATTGTAATTTGCAGATGTACATTTCCAGTACTTACTTCACAAGAGTATAAATACGAGAATATGATCAATGATAGGTTTAGAGCTCCCTTTTATTTGGAAAAATTATGAAACATGATCAGTAGTGTTTTTGGGTCTATATGCTCATATGGGAATTTTATTGCAATTTTTAGATTAATAATTGTTGTACTTAGTTCATTAACCTGTTAACTTGGAATATTATGAGAAAGCCAAGTTTAGAGTTCATTATTCACTGATAAATTGTGAAACTTGACCTGGAGTGTTTTTATGTCTTTATTTTCACCCTTGAATTTTCTCAAAATTTTTAGAAATATATTAGCAGTACCTGTCTCTTTAATTTGGTTAATGTAGGCTATGTTCAAAAATTATGTTTAGAGGTTTAAGTCTCACTGAAAATTTGGAGACCTTGAATTTATTGATAAATAGTTGTCTTTTATTTATCATAATTTTGTGGAACATTTTTCATTCTTGAAATTAGTACTTCATGTTCAAACTAAGGCATTTAGATCTCTTTGGAAATTAAATAAATTAGGAAAATTATAAACTTCTAGATTTAGGCTAATCATGCCACGGTAGACCTCTGATAAATATTATAGTGATTTTGGATGATAATTTGGAGTACCTCCCATTGTATACATCATATATCCTAGGATGGTCTGAGTTTAGTAAAAACTGCAGAAATCATAATATGGTGCAAAATGTGTAACACCCCCTATCCGTCGCATAGCATATAGCAGTAGGTCCGGCCGGGGCCCGACGCCATATGCCACAGACAGACCGGGTGGTTACTCAATGGAAACCATCCAACTAATCATAATGTCCTACACAGAGCATTCTATCGGAAGCAGTTTAAGTTGAAATAAAGAACCCAGCACTAAAGCATGAATGTCCACTAGAATAGCCAACCAGGAATGAAGTACATACACCAGTACTGGCCTTAAGGCCTTACAAAAAGGTTTACTTAATGTTACATGATTTACAAATCACGGCACGCAGGCCGGTCATACATGAATAAAGCAGTAAACACTCCAGTTAGGCCTTCAAGGGCCGGCTTCGCAATTTGGGCTTTAGCCCGCTATTGACTGCTTGGTCCAGCAGCACCTGCAAGCAACATAACCACCGCACGGTGGCAAACAAAAAGGCAATGGTCAGCAATGCTGACCAAATTATAACGATCCCGCCCCCAACTCGGGGCGGCAATGCTCCTTCCCTGCAGTTTTATTAGCACAAGCGAGCAATATAATAGCATTCATTTCATCACAGGCGTAGGCTCACAAGGCCACACACCCCGTGCACTCAGGGCACATTCTCTGTGAACCGGTCGATGTCACGTCAGTTAAAGCCATGGACATTCCGGATGCACCACCGTCACTTTGACGGCCAAACATATGAGCAATTTGTCTTCCCGGCATGGGTCACGTCAATTTAAGCCATGGACCGCCGAAGACTCTCATCTATGCCAACGGCAAGTGCCACGTAACCTTAGGTCTCTTTAACCCGAACGACATAGATATGGGTACGGTTCCATCTAACCCGTGCTCACGTCGCAACGACAATTTAAGCCATTTGCGCAGGTTAAACTTCTCCCGACTCCCATTTTCGTCACACAATTTCACATAACTCGGTTATGTTCAAGTTGGCTCTCAGGCCTCCATGTTGGCAAGATCACGCATCAGCCCAGTTTTCCGGGTGCACCTTAGGGTTAATCCCCAAGGCTCCCTGTTGCAATCTAGCGTGTAGAAAACCCGAAAAACAATCAATAGCACGGAGTCTTCTCCGGCATTTATGCAATGCAACATCACCGATCCAGAACAACATGTCCGGGTAGGCTTCATACTGTTGGAGTTACCATTGTGATCTAGAAGTGATCAAACATGTAATCTCACTGCCAACGCGATATGAGCCTGCAGGGTCGCACATAAGAGATGTGGAGAAGTTGGATAATTGACTGTGTTGGTAAAGGTTGCCAATCACCGACCTGAATAGGGTTGTGGGCAAAGTGTTGCCTTAAAGTATCATCGGGTTGGTGCCTTGGAGGGCTGGTAAGGGTTGCCGTCCGAGGGTCGATATCATTCGTCGAGAATCGTCTTCTGATTCCCGCCGATCGGCGAGAATCGTCTCTCTGATTCTCGCCGATCGACGAGAATCGTCGAGAATCAATATGTTGATTCTCGACGATCGACGACTTCGACATGAATCGTCGACCGCGGCTCGACGGTCGACAAGATTCGACGTGTATCGTCAAGTGAAGCTCGACGATCGGCGAGAATCATCGAGTATTGTACTCTGATTCTCGCCGATCCATGGTGATGCTCGCTGATCGATTCTCGCTGATTCTCGCCGACTCTCGCCGATTGATACTCGCCGATTCTGAACCTTATTCTTATGTGGTCTGCGGATAGCGATAAGCCTAGGTTTATTTATACCTTTGGTATAAATAGAACACTTAGGGTTTCTCGGGACTTAAGCTTTTGGCTGTTGTGCGAATCGAACCCGACGGAAGAGTTCCGCTCGTTCGCTCCGCCGATCCCGATTCCCGCCGCCGGAAGAGTTCCGCCGCCGTGTTCACTCCGTCGACCTCCTCTTCTCCGGCGACTGTCGCTGGTGCTGCTCTTCCTGGCGCGGACCTAGCAGTCCGTGGAATACCAGAGGTGCGGTCTTCTCCTTCCCGATCTTCCGTGTGACGGAAAGCCCGGTGTTCTCCCGCTCGTGTGGACTTCTGCAGAAACGTGGACATTATTCCACGTAGAACTCGCCGCTAGCAGGGAGTAGAAATTTGGAGCATCTCCGTTGAGTCGCGACTCAACGCCACCGAGGTAATTTTTTGCCTTGTTTTGCTAACTTCTTGATTCAACGTTCATGGCCCGATCTACATCTCTTTGGGTTTTTCTTGCTGTTTATTTTTTCCGCTGCGTGCACAAGCGTTGTGCCATCCTCACAGAGAATCCCAACAGTGGTATCAGAGCGAGGTTACGGCCATGATCGTTGTTTTGGAAGTTTTGTTATTCCAGTGCGTGTAAACCTAGGGATTTAGAAGTGTTCTAAATGTCTAGATTTAGTCTTGGTTCCCTCCAAGAACGTCTGGAATTTCGTGGGCATTTCTAAGTGTTAGAAATTGTTGCCTCCTTAGCAGTAACCATCCCTCGAGTATGTTTTGGATTATGAATCCAACATAGAGAGATGAGCTTGTCTACTGCTTTAAGTTGAGTTGTCTTCGCCTTTGTCCAATGCATGTAAATCTGAGGATTTGGAAATTTCCGGATGTTCAGATTTAGCCCTTCCTTCTGTCAAATGTTGATGGTGTGAGGATGTGCACATAAGGGATGCATGTGGTTTAGAATTGTTTTTCTTTGGATGTGCACATTGATCAAATGTTGATCGTGGTTAATTGTTAACCTATAATTGAAAATCCCTTCATCAAATATTAAGTGTTCGGATGCCTTCCGATGGATGACACTCTTCCTGCCTCGATCGATGAAGTGTGGGCTTGCCAAAGCAAGGTGCATTAATCTATCTTGGGAAGGGTGCGAGCGGATAATTGTGATATCCCACTGTCGACATCGGGTCATTCTTAACTAGGTGACCTCAAAGGTTGAGTGCCTAGAGGCATAGGGTTGGCATACACCATATGATGGATGCGAATAAGGAGTTATTCACCAACCATACAAGAATTGCATGAGGATGCAATTGGCAAGCGTTGCCTACCTAAATAACCGCATCGTGAGAGGAACGCCAAAGCGGACTCATAGTGTTGGTGAAATATGGATCTTGTCCACTAAGAGAGTAGCTCGCATGAACTCTCCGAATTGTTAGTGAGGGCTATCATTTCGAATAAAATAGTGGGAGTATTTTAATTGAAGTCCAAATTAAAATAAATTGTATTTGGAATTTTGGTACTGATTTTATTCTGCATAAATTCTTGTAGAATTCCATGGCAAGTGTTTCACACTCCACGTTGTCTCTGAGAGCCATCCTTGAGAAGGATAAGCTCAGTGGGACAAATTATATGGACTGGTACAGGAACCTGAGAATTGTTCTCAGGCAAGAGCGAAAGCTCTATGTCTTGGAAGAAGAAGCCCCCGAGGTGCCGACCGGGAACTCTTCCCGTGCTGAGAAAGATACTTATAAGAAGTATACTGACGATGCTTTAGATGTCGAATGCCTTATGCTTGCCACTATGAACTCTGAGCTTCAGAAGCAACATGAGAACATGGGGTGCAAGGAGATTGACGAGCATCTCAAGAAAATGTTTCAAGGGCAGGCTCGTCAAGAGAGGTTCGACATCACAAAAGCGTTGTTTAAGTGCAAGATGGGAGTTCGAGACTCAGTAGGGACTCACGTACTCAAGATGATTGAGTATATAGAGAACCTTGAAAGGCTGGGTTTTCCTCTTGGTCAAGAGTTGGCCACGGATCTGATCCTGCAATCGTTGCCAGACAGTTATGAGCAGTTTGTCTTGAACTATAACATGAATGAAATAGACAAGACACTGCCCGAACTCCTAGGCATGTTGAGAACTGCCGAAATCAACATGAAGAAGGCCAAGCCTGCCAGCCCCATACTGATGGTGCATAAGGGCAAGGGCAAGGCCAAGGGTTCTAAGAAGACGAAGGTAGGACCTAAGTCATTTCTTGAGCCCAAGTCTTCTGCACTGATGAAAAAGAAAAGCACGGTGAAGGAAAGGAAATGCCACCACTGTGGCAAGGCTGGTCATTGAAGGAGGAACTGTCCTTCGTACATTGAGGGTCTGCAGAAATTGAGGGTAGGTATGACTTCCGCTTCAAATATTTACGTTATAGAGATAAACCTTTCTGCTCCTTCATCTTGGGTATTAGATACCGGATGTGGTTCTCACATTTGTACAAATGTGCAGGAACTGGGAAGGAGAAGATTGCTGAGTAAAGGGGAGGTGTACCTCCGCGTCGGCAATGGAGCAAGAGTTGCTGCTGTAGCCGTAGGGGTTTATCGTCTTTCTTTGCCCAGTGGGCTTATAATAGAACTTGATAATTGTTATTTCGTTCCTGCCATAACTAGAAACATTATATCTATTTCATGTTTGGACATGATTGGATTTTCTTTTATAATTAAGAACAATTGTTGTTCTATATTTAAGAATGATGTTTGTTATGCTGTAGCCCAATTGTTTAATGGTCTTTATGTTTTGAACTTGGACCATCTGATCTGTAATGTAGATAATAATAAAAGACTAAGAACGAATGACTCGAACCCTACTTTTCTCTGTCATTGTCGTTTGGGCCATATCAACGAGAAGCGCATATCCAAACTCCATAGAGATGGACTTTTGTACTCATTTGATTATGAATCATTTGAGCGATGCGAATCTTGTTTGTTAGGCAAGATGACTAAAGCTCCTTTCACTGGTTATACTGAGAGGGCTGAGGATCTCTTGGGTGTTGTACATAGTGATGTATGCGGACCCATGAGTTCCATGGCTAGAGGTGGGTATTTCTACTTTGTTACATTTACTGATGATTTCAGTAGATACGGATATGTGTATCTTATGAAGTGCAAATCCGAGACCTTTGAAAAGTTCAAAGAGTTCAAGAATGAAGTAGAAAACCAGTTGGGTAAAAGGGTTAAAGCATTCCGATCTGATCGAGGTGGCGAATACCTGAGTCATGAGTTCCGTGATCATCTGAAAGAGTGTGGTATTGTATCACAGCTCACTCCACCTAGAACACCACAACATAATGGTGTGTCTGAGAGGAGAAATCGTACTCTGTTAGACATGGTACGTTCGATGATGAGTCATGCAGACTTGCCTGTTTCCTTTTGGGGTTTTGCTTTAGAGACTGCTGCAATGACATTGAATCGCGCTCCAACGAAAACGGTTCTGAAGACACCATATGAGATATGGACTGGGAAGCGTCCTAGTATGTCGTTCATTAAAATTTGGGGCTGTGAGGCATACGTGAGACGTCAAATGCCTGACAAGCTGGAACCCAAATCGGATAAATGTTATCTGGTGGGATATCCTAAGGAAATGAAAGGGTATTACTTTTACCTACCGTCTGAGGGCAAAGTGTTTGTCGCAAGGACTGGTGTCTTCTTGGAGAAAGAGTTCTTATCAAGAAAGACTGAAAAGGTAGAGCTTGAAGAAGTTCAAGAACCACATGTAGTGAATGAACCGGAATTGGATTCTGAGACAGGACTACAAGATGTTGTAGCTAGAGAACCTGCTCAGGGAACACAAGTCCTACGTAGATCTGGTAGACCGAGGTTTGAGCCTGAGAGATATGGATTTCTCGTGTCTCAAATAGGTAATGTGTTGCTTATGGATCATGATGATGAGCCAGCAACCTACCAAGAGGCTATGAATGGACCGGACTCCGACAAATGGCTTGAGGCTATGAAATCCGAAATGGACTCCATGTATGCAAACCAAGTTTGGAACTTGGTGGAACCACCTGAAGGGGTACGACCCATAGGGTGCAAGTGGGTCTTCAAGAAGAAGACCGACATGGATGGAATGTACAGACATTCAAAGGGCGACTGGTGGCTAAGGGTTTCAAGCAAATTCATGGTATTGACTATGATGAGACCTTTTCCCCTGTTGCCATGGTAAAGTCCATTAGGATATTGCTTGCTATTGCTGCGTATTATGACTACGAGATCTGGCAGATGGATGTCAAAACGGCTTTCCTTAATGGAAACCTCCTTGAGGAAGTGTATATGACACAACCTGAGGGTTTTGTATCCCCAGATGAAGCCACTAAAATATGCAAGCTGAATAAGTCCATTTATGGACTGAAACAGGCCTCTCGAAGTTGGAATCTTCGTTTTGATGAGAAAATCAAAGAGTTTGGTTTCATCAAGAATGAAGATGAGCCTTGTGTTTACAAGCGAATCAGTGGGAGCATTGTTGTCTTCCTGATATTGTATGTAGATGACATACTGTTGATTGGGAATGACATTCCTACCCTGAAAGTTGTTAAGAACAACCTAGGGAACTGCTTTTCAATGAAGGATTTGGGTGAAGCGACTTATATACTCGGTATTAAGATCTATAGAGATAGATCGAAGAAGTTGCTGAGTTTGACCCAGAGTACGTACATCGAAGAGGTGTTGAAGCGGTTCAACATGCTTGAGTCCAAGAAAGGATTTTTGCCCATGTCTCATGGTGTGAATCTCTCTAAGGACCAGTGTCCAAAGTCTTATGAAGATAAGGACCGCATGAAGTTGATTCCATATGCTTCGGCAATTAGATCAATCATGTACGTGATGTTATGTACTCGACCCGATGTCTCCTTTGCTTTGAGCATGACTAGCAGGTATCAGTCAGACCCCGGTGAGTGTCACTGGATTGCAGTCAAGAATATCCTGAAGTACTTAAGAAGGACTAAGGATGTGTTCTTGGTGTATAGTGGAGAGGAAGAGCTCGTTGTAAGTGGTTACACAGATGCTAGCTTCCAAACTGATAGAGACGACTCCAAGTCTCAGTCAGGTTTTGTGTTTTGCCTGAATGGAGGAGCTGTGAGCTGGAAGAGTTCCAAGAAAGAGACAGTTGCTGATTCTACAACTGAGGCCGAGTATATCGCAGCAGCTAATGCGGCGAAGGAGGCTGTATGGATTAGTAAATTCATCGGCGAGCTTGATGTAGTTCCTAGCATTGTTGGTCCCGTAGTTCTCTACTGTGATAACAATGGTGCAATTGCACAATCTAAGGAACCTAGATCTCATCAGCGCTCCAAGCACATACTCCGGCGGTTTCATCTTATTCGTGAGATTGTCGAACGAGGAGATGTAAACATTTGCAGAGTGCCGACTGAGGAGAATATTGCGGATCCGCTGACAAAGCTTCTCGCGCAGAGAAAGCATGATGGTCATACTAGATCAATGGGTATACGATACCTAAATGATCAACTCTAGCGAGAATCTTGTGGGTTGCATGTAATCTTGTATTTTGTTAGCTGTTTGTTCATATGATGAACTATGTACCTAGTTTTTCCTTTTACAATTAATGACAAGTTCTTTTATTATGTCTTTTTCTATATGATAGTTAAATGTTAACATAATAGATACCCTTAGAATGTTCGCTTCCATGGGACATCAAGTACGTGACTTGAATGTGAGAGCCCATGATTTATTTGAAGCTTCATTCTTAAAGGTCCCTGGTCGAGTATCATCATAGAAGCTAAGGGTGATGATGGTACATGAAGACTAGCACGTGTGTTGACTGATGACCGGTTCTCACAGGTCATGATATTGTGATATCAAGTCATCACGTGGGTACTTGTTAGTGAACAAGTTGTACTGGACAGACCCAACCTGAGACTACTCTGTGGATTGTCATCCAATCGTGTCACGAGTAGGTCTCAATTGACAATGGTGTTGTGATCCTTTGACCTGAAGTCACAGCATTCATTAAGTGAGGAAGAGCGTGCTTTGATGCCATCCAAAGTCTTCCTTGAGAAAGGTTGATGATAAGGGTGGTTGTTGGGCATGTTACGAATCATTTGGGTGTTTGTGTATGAGCAGATATGGGATTTGTCCTCCTGTATGACAGGAGTTGCATCCATGGGCCCCTTGATGGAACTGGACTGAGAAATGCATGGCCATGCTTGGTTGAGTCAATATGTGATATTGGACTCACCATTCTCTGGAAGTCCGTCCTGGATCAAGAAACTTGGATTGAGCTATTACGAGGGTGACACGGTCCATGCCTCTAGTTCTTTCCGGATGTAAGGGATAAAGGGACAAAGACAACGCTGATACATTGGTCATAAAGGCTTATGAGTTATAAACTCTTATTGCTTGTGGAGCAATGATGCATTGCTAGATGCCGCTCATTGTTTTGTGAGGTTTTTGCTTTGATACTTTCGAGATCAAGTGGGAGTCTGTTGGAGTTACCATTGTGATCTGGAAGTGATCAAACATGTAATCTCACTGCCAACGCGATATGAGCCTGCAGGATCGCACATAAGAGATGTGGAGAAGTTGGATAATTGACTGTGTTGGTAAAGGTTGCCAATCACCGACCTGAATAGGGTTGTGGGCAAAGTGTTGCCTTAAAGGATCATCGGGTTGGGCAAATGTTGCCTTGGAGGGCTGGTAAGGGTTGCCGTCCGAGGGTCGATATCATTCGTCGAGAATCGTCTTCTGATTCCCGCCGATCGGCGAGAATCGTCTCTCTGATTCTCGCCGATCGACGAGAATCGTCGAGAATCAATATGTTGATTCTCGACGATCGACGACTTCGACATGAATCGTCGACCGCGGCTCGACGGTCGACAAGATTCGACGTGTATCGTCAAGTGAAGCTCGACGATCGGCGAGAATCGTCGAGTATTGTACTCTGATTCTCGCCGATCCATGGTGATGCTCGCTGATCGATTCTCGCCGACTCTCGCCGATTGATACTCGCTGATTCTGAACCTTATTCTTGTGTGGTCTGCGGATAGCGATAAGCCTAGGTTTATTTATACCTTTGGTATAAATAGAACACTTAGGGTTTCTCGGGACTTAAGCTTTTGGCTGCTGTGCGAATCGAACCCGACGGAAGAGTTCCGCTCGTTCGCTCCGCCGATCCCGATTCCCGCCGTCGGAAGAGTTCCGCCGCCGTGTTCGCTCCGTCGACCTCCTCTTCTCCGGCGACTGTCGCTGGTGCTGCTCTTCCTGGCGCGGACCTAGCAGTCCGTGGAATAGCAGAGGTGCGGTCTTCTCCTTCCCGATCTTCCGTGTGACGGAAAGCCCGGTGTTCTCCCGCTCGTATGGACTTCTGCAGAAACGTGGACATTATTCCACGTAGACCTCGCCGCTAGCAGGGAGCAGAAATTTGGAGCATCTCCGTTGAGTCGCGACTCAACGCCACCGAGGTAATTTTTTCCTTGTTTTGCTAACTTCTTGATTCAACGTTCATGGCCTGATCTACATCTCTTTGGGTTTTTCTTGATGTTTATTTTTTCCGCTGCGTGCACAAGCGTTGTGCCATCCTCACAGAGAATCCCAACACACACATCATGCCTATGTCCGTTCTCGCTTACGGACTCTAAACAATGGGGACTTCACATATCTACCCGAAGGAACGCCTCCAACTCTCCGCAATCTCGCGAGAGCGGGCTTCCTATGCAAAGAAGGAGAGCTACTCATGCTCAAGAAGAGAATCGTTACCCTTGCGTTCCTCTTTGGCACCATTGAAAAGTAAACGGATGAAAAGCACCGCACTAGCTTTGCCTCCGTGGATCCGGAGTCGGCTCGCGATTCGGAGCTTCGAAGCTCCTCCAATGGCCGGATCTAACTCCTTCTTCCTTCCTTGGCTCTCCTCTCTCTCTAAGGTTTTAGAAAGAAGATAACTTATGAAAAGTGAGGGTTTCTAAGTCCAATCCCGGGTATATCCCTTCAGGAACAACCCCCAGCAGTTGGATCTCAAAATAAGGAAACGAACGGCTTTGATTCGGGACTGAAATGCCCAATCTGGACCGAACACGGCCTGGCACACGCCCGTGTCCAGGGCCGTGTGCCTCATTCGCCATCAAAATTGAATCACCTGGAACAACACACGGGTATCGAACACGCCCGTGTTCGAGCTGACACGCCCGTGTTCCACCTGACACGGCCGTGTGGCCGGCCGTGTACCCCCATCATTTTTCCCCGAAATCAACCCGAGCACTGCACGGGTTCTAGGACACGCCCGTGTCCTTACCCGTGTCACCTCAAAATGCCCGGACCCTAGGCCGTGTACACGGTCTCTACACTCGACAATTCGTCGAGCGAAGATCGTCGACCTACTGATACGGCCTTGGACACGCTCGTGTCCTAGGCCGTGTGCCTTGTCTCGACACAATGTCGAGACCAAATTGTCGACTTCCCTGGATGAGTGTCGACACGGGTTGACATGCCCTGTGACACACCCGTGTCGCAGGCCGTGTGCCATGTCTCGACACTTCGTGGAACGCAGAGTGTCGACTTCGCGGGCTAAGTGTCGACACGGGTCTACATGCCCTGCGACACGCCCGTGTCGCAGACCGTGTGCCCAGTCTCGGCTCAATGTCGAGACCAAAGTGTCGACTTCCCGTCTCAGTGTCGACACAGGCTTGACACGCCATGGGACACGCCCGTGTCCCAGGCCGTGTGCCTGCAGCCAGAACCCAAACTGGCCCAAAACGTCCCCCCTTCGCTCCTTTGAGTTTCGGGGCGTTACAACTCTCCCCCTCTTAAAACAATTTCGTCCACGAAATTATATAAAGGAAAGACATGTACAAAACCAAAATTTGTACCTGAGCGGAACAACTCCGGATACTCGTCAAGCATAGTCTGCTCTCGCTCCCAAGAGAGCTCCTCACGACCGCAATTATCCCACCGGACCTTGACCAACCTGATCTCGTTATTGCGTAGCCGCTTGACCTCCGAGTCCTCAATCCGTACGGGCTTTACTTTTGTCGCCAACCCACTACCAACCGGTGCTTGATCGACCGCGATCACTCGCGTAGGCTCTGGCACCGCCTTCTGTAACACCGATATTTGGGATACATCACGTAGACCACTAAGCTCCACTGAAAGCTAGAATTGATAGGCCGCTTCACCAACCCGCTCCGGAACCTCAAACGGCCCAAGGTACCTCGCGCTTAGCTTTTTCAATCACCGCACCCGCGAGGCACCCTTGGACGGTAAGATCTTTAAGTACACATAGTCGCACACGGCGAACTCCACGTTCCCGCGCTTGGCATTATAGTACTTCGCTTGCCGGTCCTGAGCGATAAGCAACCTCTCCCGAACGCTTCGCACCGACAAAGTAACATTCTCCACTTCGAATCACTTACACAATTTGACTCACCCGTTTCCAGCCAGGACAACGGCGTGCGACATCTCCTACCATATAAATATGGTCTTCCCATTGCTTTCCAAAGTCCAAGACACACATGCGGAGCATGCTTTCCATCTATTGACCATCTCGGTCTGCCCATCTGTTTACGGATGAAAGGCTGTGCTGAATTTCGGCTTTGTTCCCAACATTTTCTGCACAAGCCTCCAATCATTGGACGCGAACCGCCCATCTCGGTCACTCACGATGCTGCGGGGCATACCATGAAGCCGATGTTATCCACATAAAGCTTTGCTAACTTCTCCACCGGATCATCCTTCCTATGCGGAATAAAAATGCGACACCTTCGACAACTGATCTACGACCGCCCAAATGGCATCGTTCTCTTTTTGCGACCTTGGCAAACCGTGCACAAAGTTCATAGAGCTGTCGTCGAATTTCCAATCCGGAATAGGCAAGGACTTAAGAGATCCTCCCGGCTTTTGGCACTCTGCCTTCACCAAGGTGCAAGTTTGGCACTTCGCTATGCATAGCGCCACATCTTTCTTCAAACCCGACCACCAAAATAGTTTCTTTACATCACGGTACATCTTCGTGCTCCCCGGGTGAATCGAGTATTTGGTATAGTGTGCCTCGTACAATAATTCCACCCACAGATTGCCCACACTTGGGACGCACAGACGACCGTCTTTCCAACGCAATCCATCCTCCACAACGAATTGGTAATTTGACCCATCCAGAGCTTCTACCATGAACTGCTTCATATGGACATCCATATCCAAAGCCTGCCGAATCCGATCAGTCAGGTCATATTGGACTTCAGTCCAATTCAGTACCACCTCAGCACTCGATTGTCTATCCACACAAACAATCTCCAATGCCTCCAACTCCCGCACCAACCGCTCATCATGCATCGATAGCCAATTGGCTTGAGCTGGGGCTCGGCGACTCAACGCGTATGCAACCGTATTGCCTTTACCAGGCACGTAGTGGATCTTGAATGTATAGTCTCCCAAGAACTCCATCAATCTATGTTGCCGCATTTTCAGCTCCTTCTGATCAATCAGATACTTCACACTCTTGTGACCGGCGTAGAGATCCATTTTCACACCGTACAAAATTATGCCTCCGCAGCTTCAAGGCAAAACTCACGGCCACTAACAACAAGTTATGGACCGGATAGTTCCTCTCGTGCACTTTTGGCTGTCTCGTGCCATAAGCTATTACACTTCTGTGTTGCAGTAGCACGCAACCCAACCCGCTGCCCGAAGCGTCGCTGTTAAATCCCATAGCCTTCGGTTCCACTCGGCGAAGTCAGCACAGGCGCCGTGGTCAACCGACATTACAACTCCTCAAAAGTTCGCGCGCACTCCGGCGTCCAAAATAACTTATGCTCCTTCCTCGTCAAAGTAGCGAGGGGTAACGCTATCCGCGAGAAGTTCTCTACGAAGCGCCTGTATTAGCCGGCAAGCCCCAGAAAACTCCGGACTTCCGCTACCGTATAAAGCTCAGGCCACTCCCGCATCGCAACAATCTTCGTCGGATCCACTGCAATACCTTCCCCACTCACTATAAGACCGAGGACTCCACTGAAGATGACCAAAACTCGCACTTCGAGAATTTGGCATACAACTAATTCCTCCTTAACGTCTCCAAAACCAAAAGAAGCCGCTTGAAGTGATCTTCCTTACTCTGCGAGTACACCAGAATATCGTCGACGAAGACGATCACAAAATGGTACAAGTACTCCCGGAAGGTCCTGTTCATCGAATCCATGAACACTGACGGCGCATTAGTCAGCCCAAACGGCATGACCGTAAACTCGTAGCGTTCGTATCCTGTACTGAACGTTATCTTAGGGATATCACTCTCCCTTAACTACTTTAGAGTACGCCGTTGGCCCGAACAACTGATCACAAAGATCATCGATCCTTGGGATTGGGTACTTGTTCTTTTCCGTCAACTTGTTGAGCTCCCGATAATTAATACATAGCCTCAAGCTTTCGTCCTTCTTCTTAATAAAGAGGGTCGGTGCGCTCCAAGGCGAAGGACTTGGACGCACATACCCTTACTCCAATAACTTTTAGAAGTTGCACCTTTAGTTCCTCCATTTCCTTAGGCGCTAGCCGATATGGAGAGCGTGACACAGGCTTTGCACCTGGTTCTAGCTCAAACATGAAATCTATCTCCCGTCGAGGCGGGGCTCCAGGAAGATCTCAGGGAACACATCAGGTTACTCCAGTACCACTGAAATATTAACCAAAGCGGGCTTCGGCTTTATAACCTCCACTAGTGTACAGAACAGCTCTACACCAGCACGAACCACCTTCACCACCTGAAGAGCAGACGCCAACGTCTTGCTCGACCTCTTCGAGCCCGTAAAGGTCGACTCACGACTAGCTCCCAGCTTGGCTTCCTTGCTACCGTAATCGATATAGGCTTGCTGCTCCGAGAGCCAGTCCATGCCAAATATTACGTCGAACTCCCCTAGCGGTAGTAACGATGCTTGCAGATCAAACTCCTGATTCCCAATCCAAAACTAAGCGCAACCAAATCTACCCGCGCACAATTAGCACCATTGGACTATAACGCATCCAATTTGTCTCTTAGCATCGAAGGAGGTACTCCGACGCACAATATAATTCCTAATAAAGGAATGCGAAGCTCCCTAAACGAACGGTGCTCTCGCAGATAAAGTAAAGTCATAACAAGGCTTAGCACCAGTAGTTCTAAGCTAACATGCACAAGGGCGACAAGTGTTTAAGGCAAAACTATCTTTAAACCATACCTGTCGTCACGACGGCGTGCTTCCTCCAGGGCTTTAGGCACTCACGAGCATAATGCCCCGGCTCCCCACAGTTGAAACATGTGCCCGGGGTCTGACCCGTACTCGCCCTAGAAGCACCAGAAGGAGCTGGACCCGAAGTCCTATGCTTCTTATACCATTTTCGATATACAGACTTTGAGGTGTTCGGCACTTTTAATGTCGTTTCCTTTGCACTAACATCCTTGACTGCTCCTGACATAGCTTTCTTACCCTTCTGAGCACCATTCCAACAGTCTCGGGCAAAGTGCCCTTTCTTTCCACAAGTGTGACAAGTGTAAGTAGCTTTACTAGTCAATTTCATAGCCCCTTTCTCCAGCATTCTGCCGGATGCAGCTCTTATGGGGTTTGTATAGTTCGATACCATGGTCGCTGGCATCGGGAGGGTCTTCCTCAAATCTGCCTCCAAAGATCTAGCTGATTCCACCAAGGCTCGGAATCCCAATAACTTTGGTCCTAGCAGTAGAACTCGTAACTCGGCACGCAGACCATTATAAAATCTATCGACTGTAGCTTGCTCGTTATCCAAGTCGAAGCATGGGTAGCGACTTATCAGAAGAAATGCTTGCAAATATTCCTCAACTGTGTGCGCTACCTGCACTAAATGCATATTCAGCTGCTGCCCCAATGGTCTACCAAAGGTCATCTGCTGCATCGCGCCCACCGGCGTTGAAGCCACAATAGGGGCGCAGGGTTGTACATTTCCTCCAAGCTGTGCACTCGTCACAGCGAACACCACTTCTACGATCCTTCTAACGGTTTCATACGAAGGAGGAGGCTCAAACACCTCACCGGGTGCACTATGCTCCTCAGAAGCCGGACATTCTGGCTGTCCAGCACCGCTTCCGGTCACCTATAGTGGTACAAAACACCGTTAAGCAACCAAATAAAATTACGAACAGCAATTATAGGAACACGCAGGTTCCTCAAACACGTGTATTTTCATTCCTAAGTGGACATTCATGGGTTCTTTTACTGTTATAACGATGACGCACACAACGTGCTCACCACCCCTTAAAAAGAATTCGCCCACGAATTCAGCTGAAGTCTGACCAAAACCAGTAGTCTGATACCAATTTGTAACACCCCCTATCCGTCGCATAGCATATAGCAGTAGGTCCGGCCGGGGCCCGACGCCATATGCCACAGACAGACCGGGTGGTTACTCAATGGAAACCATCCAACTAATCATAACGTCCTACACAGAGCATTCTAGCGGAAGTAGTTTAAGTTGAAATAAAGAACCCAGCACTAAAGCATGAATGTCCACTAGAATAGCCAACCAGGAATGAAGTACATACACCAGTACTGGCCTTAAGGCCTTACAAAAAGGTTTACTTAATGTTACATGATTTACAAACCACGGCACGCAGGCCGGTCATACATGAATAAAGCAGTAAACACTCCAGTTAGGCCTTCAAGGGCCGGCTTCGCAATTTGGGCTTTAGCCCGCTATTGACCGCTTGGTCCAGCAGCACCTGCAAGCAACATAACCACCGCACGGTGGCAAACAAAAAGGCAACGGTCAGCAATGCTGACCAAATTATAACGATCTCGCCCCCAACTCGGGGCGGCAATGCTCCTTCCCTGCAGCTTTATTAGCACAAGCGAGCAATATAATAGCATTCATTTCATCACAGGCGTAGGCTCACAAGGCCACACACCCCGTGCACTCAGGGCACATTCTCGGTGAACCGGTCGATGTCACGTCAGTTAAAGCCATGGACATTCCGGACGCACCACCGCCACTTTGACGGCCAAACATATGAGCAATTTGTCTTCCCGGCATGGGTCACGCCAATTTAAGCCATGGACCGCCGAAGACTCTCATCTATGCCAACGGCAAGTGCCACGTAACCTTAGGTCTCTTTAACCCGAACGACATAGATATGGGTACGGTTCCATCTAACCCGTGCTCACGTCGCAACGACAATTTAAGCCATTTGCGCAGGTTAAACTTCTCCCGAGTCCCATTTTCGTCACACAATTTCACATAACTCGGTTATGTTCAAGTTGGCTCTCAGTCCTCCATGTTGGCAAGATCACGCATCAGCCCAGTTTTCCGGGTGCACCTTAGGGTTAATCCCCAAGGCTCCCTGTTGCAATCTACCGTGTAGAAAACCCGAAAAACAATCAATAGCACGGAGTCTTCTCCGGCATTTATGCAATGCAACATCACCGATCCAGACCAACATGTCCGGGTAGGCTTCACACATCATGCATATGTCCGTTCTCGCTTACGGACTCTAACCAATGGGGACTTCACATATCTACCCGAAGGAACGCCTCCAACTCTTCGCAATCTCGCGAGAGCGGGCTTCCTATGCAAAGAAGGAGAGCTACTCATGCTCAAGAAGAGAATCGTTACCCTAGCGTTCCTCTTTGGCGCCATTGAAAAGTAAACGGATGAAAAGCACCGCACTAGCTTTGCCTCCGTGGATCTGGAGTCGGCTCGCGATTCGGAGCTTCGAAGCTCCTCCAATGGTCGGATCTAACTCCTTCTTCCTTCCTTGGCTCTCCTCTCTCTCTAAGGTTTTAGAAAGAAGATAACTTATGTAAAGTGAGGGTTTCTAAGTCCAATCCAGGGTATATCCCTTCAGGAACAACCCCCAGTCGTTGGATCTCAAAATAAGGAAACGAACGGCTTTGATTCAGGACTGAAATGCCCAATCTGGACCGAACACGACCTGGCACACGCCCGTGTCCAGGGCCGTGTGCCTCATTTGCCGTCAAAATTGAATCACTTGGAACAACACACGGGTATCGAACACGCCCGTGTTCGAGCTGACACGCCCGTGTTCCACCTGACACGGCCGTGTGGCCGGCCGTGTACCCCCATCATTTTTCCCTGAAATTAACCCGAGCACTGCACGGGTTCTAGGACACACCCGTGTCCTTACCCGTGTCACCTCAACATGCCCGGACCCCAGGCCATGTACACGGTCTCGACACTCGACACTTCGTCGAGCGAAGATCGTCGACCTACTGATACGGCCTTGGACACGCCCGTGCCCTAGGCCGTGTGCCTTGTCTCGACACAATGTCGAGACCAAAGTGTCGACTTCCCGGGACGAGTGTTGACACGGGTTGACACGCCCTGAGACACGCCTGTGTCGCAGGCCGTGTGCCATGTCTCGACACTTCGTGGAACGCAGAGTGTCGACTTCACGGGCTAAGTGTCGATATGGGTCGACACGCCCTGCGACACGCCCGTGTCGTAGGCCGTGTGCACAGTCTCGGCTCAATGTCAAGACCAAAGTGTCGACTTCCCGTCTCAGTGTCGACACAGGCTTGACACGCCCTGGGACACGCCCGTGTCCCAGGACGTGTGCCTGCAGCCAGAACCTAAACTGGCCCAAAATGTCCCCCCTTCGCTCCTTTGAGTTTCGGGGCGTTACAAAATGAAGCTAGGGAGTTGGTAGATTTGTGTATTGAGCTGAAAGTGAAATGAGATTATCTTCGGGGGTCGTGATGAGAAGTGAGAGGTTTGGCTAGTGTTAAGAGGTGATCGGGGTCAACGAAACATCATCTTCCCCGTGGGGAGAGAAAGAGTCAAAATACACTAGGGTTAGATCCAATACAACATTTAATGGATTAGGAATTGTGTAACAACCAATAATAGTAAGTGCCTTGCGAAAGAGAGCTTTGGGCTTCAACATATCATAGTTCCTAGTGCCCTAGAGAGCCCTTCACGGGGAATACCTTGGGCAGTCCTGGGCTAACCTAAACAGTAGGAATAATAAACTACAAGAGCAACTAGTATAACTAGGGTTTCACATTCACACACCCCAGTATCTCGGTAGGTTGGTTAGGTTAGTTGGTTATCCATCTGGACGGTAGGTTCAGAGGGTAGATGTAACGGACGGGATAGTCCGGGGAGCCGCTGGCTCGGAAGGTTTTAGATACAAATAAGGTGGTGGGTCTTCGGTATTAGACAATCGTTCACACCGACGTCGATGCGTTGACTCGGCGGGTGTGGGACACTTAGCCAAAGAAAGTCTGGTGGATATGGCCAGCATTAGTACGTGGGACTCTAGGTTGTGTTCCTCTAGAGGCGTACGTAGGGGCTAGGCCTGGTAGTGTGGATACCCGCATAGGAGTCGGGGCCCGACCCACTGTCTCCATTTGCCACTACGGAGGTTCCTGGGAGTGAAGCTAGCTACCCAAATAGGGGGAACTAAAGGTCTGTGCGTATAGAGTCGTGTGCGTGAGTTGCACTTGCATGAATCATGGCATAGTATATCACTACACTCATATTTGCATACAACCGACACCCCAACGTATAAATTGGTATGAGACTTTTTATACAATGAGAGACTTGCAGAAGACCCCTTAACTTATAAGTTTGTATGGCCATTCATATAAGTTAAGGTTACTTACTTACTTCTTACCTTGCCTTTCTTATATATGCTGCTTATTCTACTAGACTAGTTCCACTGTCACATGCTTTGCTTACTCTCCACCTGTGTAGCTTCCCTTTCCTCCTCCCTGCTCGGTGCCTAGGAGCCATGGGGGAGGGGTATGGGATGATAGGACTTAGTCTTTATGACTAATGGTTTTCATACCACAACATTACAGGGGCTCCATATGGGAGACAGGGACCAGCAGCTCAGGGACTAGCACTAGCGGAGTACGGTGCGCATGGAGGTGGGCCAGTCTAGTACCGGAGCACCGGTGAAAAGCTCCGTGAGTGATTAGTTTTTATTATAGCTTCTGCGAGAGATTGTAGTGAGGATCTGATGTACCGGGCTTAAGCCTATTTATATTACTTATGTATTATTCTTTGCAGTACTCTCTCTCTCTCTTTTCTATTTTTGGACTTAAGGTTTTCTCGTTATATGTGATGTTTGTGGACTCAGTTATATTTCATTTTTGATTACTACTCTCTCTTTGTTGATCGAAAAGGCCGGCAGAATCGGCATTTTGTAGTGGCAGCCTTCGCGAGTGTCGGGGCCACTGTAAAACGGCGGTTCTGGGCATAAGACCCCGGGTTTGAAAAGAAAAAATGGGGTCTTACACTGGGAAGGGGAATGTTGTGGCAGATGCTTTGAGTAGTAGGACCCCTATAGGGGCCAACTGGATACAGATGCATGACGAGCAGCTCATTCGGGATTTGTAGGCCTTGGAGATCTCTTGTGTTGACAAGGGATCTAGTACAAACGCGTGTTTAAGTTGGACGGAGATTCAATACGACCTCGCGGATAGGATTCGACAGTCCTTGGAGTTGGATGTGAGTTTGAAATGTCACTGGGTGGAAGTCGTTGATGGGTCTAACGACCAGTTCTCTATTAACGATGGTCTTTTATGGAAAGGCAGTCGATTGTGTGTCCCTAATGTGGGGAAGTTGCGAGAAGAATTGATGTCTGATGCGCACTTTACGAAGTACTCGATTCACCTTGAGAGCACGAAGATGTTCAAGGACATGAAGAAATTGTTCTGGTGGCCGGGTCTAAAGAAAGACATAGCATTGTACGTGGGAAATGTCAAACTTGTGCCTTGGTGAATGTTGAAACCGAAAATTTGGTCTCTTGTGGAGTTCACCCTTGGGGAAGGGGTGATCGTGCACCTACTTCTCTCCTGCAAGAAAAACAACAAAGAGAGCAAGGAAGAACTGACCCAAGGGCTCGGTGGGAGGACCCACCATACACCCGGAAGATCTTAGAGTGCTTCCCCTCCTTAGTCAAAGGCCGAGCTAAGGTATCCTCAGAAAGCTTCTCCACTCGCGACAGTCTGGGGGACGGGGGATGCGAGGTCGGGGTAGATAGAAGGCGGCTACCTTGCTGAGCCGACCGACACTCGCCTCCTGCTTCCCCTCTGCCCGCGCGCACTGCTTTCTTATTCTTGTACCTGATTCCTATAATAACTTCAAATATTCTTAGACTAGTGTCTGGTATTGAAATAATAGTAAATATATTGCTTTGTATTTAACTCAGCCTGGGATGGGATGGGTCAGAAGTTGGCGACCTGGGGTTGGCGAGCTGGGATGACGAGCTGGGACGATTGGACAGCTTGGCCCTAGATTTCTTTTTCTATAAATAGCCCCCCCCCAACCCCGTACCGTCGTCTTAATTGCTTACTTTCTCTCTCTTACCGCGCCTTTCTCTTTCGTACTCACGCTCCACCCCCTCTTGCGAGCATGGGCAAGACCAATCCTGATGCCGACGGTCGCACCAAATGCGACCAGCATTTTAGAGACTACTGCTTCTTCGAGGGAAACACAAGCAAGGCCAAGCTCGCCGAATTCGTCGGCGACCATGTGCCGCCCGGCTTCGAGGCGTGCCAGCCGAGACAGGGGGAGGCCATCAACTTCTTCTACGATGATGAGCTCGCCTTCCCCATCTCTCACATTAAGGTGGGGTTGTGCCTCCCCCTCTGGTCGGAAATCCGCCAGATCTTGAAGTACTACGGCGCGGTGCCCGCGCAGCCGAACTTGAACGCCATCGCCATGATGGTGGCGTTCGCGAGCTACCTCCACCAAGAGAGGATAGATTTCAACCTGACAGTGTTCAGGAAACTCGTTTCCTACAAGGTGCCGCCAGATGGCATCGCCTACTTCGGGGGCTCGCTCATCAAGGTTCGCGAGATCGCAAACAAGCATCACAACTGGATGACCAAAATCGCCTTTATCAAGGGCGATCTCGGCAACATCCCTAACTCACCCTAGTAGAAAGGCGAGGATTTCTACCGCCTGCCGACCGTGTCCGACAACGATGCCGACTTCCACAAGTTCTTCCTCCACAAGGACTTAGAGGTCGCCTTCCTGTGAAGGGGCCTCGACTCGCTCCGCCCCGTCCTGCCCGGTGAAGGTATTGTCCTTTTTCCTGTTGCTCAGCTCGCCACAGCTTCATGGAAGTTTTCTAAGTTATTTTATGCAGGAGAGCGGCGGATCCCCGTGAACCCACCGTTTGCGGACTCGGGGTTATATGCGGACCCCCTTGCTCGCGAGAAGGCAGCAGCGGTGGCCTGCCGAGATAAGGCGTCTTTCTCCAAACCCTCCTCCAGCAAGAGGCGACCTGAGGATGCGGGGTCGAGCCTGCCCCAACGCCAACAACTACCAAAAAAGATGAGGAGAGGCCCAGTGGCTCCTCGGGCGAAACAACATCAACAACATCAACAAAGCCCTAAATACATGAGCTCGCCCGAGGTTATCCCTGATGCGTCACCGGAGAGCCCGCTCAAGGAAATCACCAGTAAGGGGTAGAGGGGTGGCGAGACCTCTGCTCCCCCTGCGGCGGCCTCTGCTTTCCCTGTGACGAAGAAGGCAGCCCGCGAGCCCGCCCCGCCGAAGGAACGCCCCGTCTTCGGCTTTGGGGGGAGGTGGAAGGACTCGGCTAGCGAGCCTATGGTCCAGTGGGATGCGCAGTCCCACCGGGTCTCCATCTCCACCCTCCACCCCTCCTGGATTGACCGCGAGCTCTCCACCGGTCATGTCTATGCTATGGGCTTCAGCCTCTATGGATGCGAGGATTCCGAGGCCAACAAGGGCATGACCCTGCGGCAGCTCGGCCATGAGGGCATGCAGGCCCACATGCGAGCCATGGAGCTCCAGCACATGGTGGTCCGCCGCAGCTTCAATCTCAGCAACCACCTCCAGAAGGCCGAGCAAGCACGTGACGTCGCCAAGGACAAAGCTGTCGACCTGGCGAGGTGATGAGTCTCGTTTATATAGGGTTTTGCGGACTCATCTGGGCTGGTTTTCATGGCTTTGCACTTCACTTTTCGGTTGTTTTCATTGATATTTCGTTCCTACTGCGTTTCACGATTAGTGCACTTTTCAAGCCCGTGAATGCGCAATTGCATTCAATTGCTGGGGTATGCGCATGGTGCTCTCCGGGGCTCGTTCAAGTAGTTTTTATTGCATTTTATTGATTGTTGGAGGGTCCTCCTTTATGAGATTTTATTGTGTGCAGGTGGTGCATTTTCCCCAAGTCTAGAATGCAGTTTTGAGGAAAACGCACGGTCGTGCGTTTTCTTAGCACACGGTCCTTTGTGATCGTACATTTTGTTTGTGTAGGAGAAACGTCAAGCTAAGCTCGACGAACTGAGCTCGACGATCTTAACGCACGGTTTCTTCGAAACCGTGCGCGAAGGAAATGCATTGTTTTCCTGTAGCCTTCTGGATTTACTCTGGGTTGCCTGCAATTTCAGCTTTCTATCGTTACCCGTGCGAATTACTTCGCCCACGGGCGGATCGCCTGTGCGTGAAGGAAACGCACGGGTCAACGCTTCTTCTTCCTCAGGCGTTTCCTGGATATTAATATTGTACGATTCACGCATGGTCGTGCGCCTGACCGTGCGTGACCATTTTTTCTGACTTTTACTATTTAAGCCGCAGATTTCTTCTGGACCAGGGACATCTTCGTTTTCCCCGCCATTTCCACCCCTTGGAGCGAGAACTCATCCTTCCAGCCGTCATTTTCTCTCTCCTCCTTGGAGGGTTGATTCGGCCACTCATTCTCCTCCAAAGAGCTTACTAAAGCTTCGTCTCCAACCGCCATCGCCATTACCTACCACCAAGCTACTGTTTGAGTTCTTAGTTGCAGATCTTGCGAAGCTTTTCGCTCTGATTCGAGTTAGCGACCACAACACGAAGAAGACAGGTATGAAGAAGGAAGTGACAGCCCTTCGGGATCCCGGATACCTTCCAAAGACCGAGCTAGGACAAGGCTTGACAACCCTCGCTTCCGGCCAAGAATCTTGCAGAGCCTTCAAGTGCTTGGTTGTATTTCACCCCCTCTTTTCTTGTATTTGCTTTAACCTGAACTTGTGCTAGCATGTTTGAGGTTTAATAACAATGTTTTGCTCAAGGTCTTGCTATGGTTTGGTCTGGTGATTTCTTGATGATGATGTGTGTTGATGAGCTTCGTCTTTGTTAGATAAAGTGGTATATGAGCTCTTCTAGCGACTGCTAGAAGCGCGTGTTGCGAAGAGGTGTTTGCGACCCTCATTAGTTTGTTCGTCTCCGCTATTACTCTTTGGAGTAATTCACCCTGGAGACGCGGTGACGGCGGCCTGCACTAGATTAATGTTGCTTAGTGTAGGAAACATAAAATCAAACCCCCTCGTTTTTGCTTAACACTTTCATTCATTTCTCAGAAAGCGGAATCCATGCTCCCTACTTGCACTCCACGTGAGATCGATACTTGGGGAAGCTACTCCTCCCTTTTATTACTTGGCCGTGAACGGTAATCTTACCGCTCGTGCATCAAATTTTTGGCGCCGTTGCCGGGGAGTGCAACTGTTGCGTTGATTTTGTTTCTTTTTGGAAAAGTTTGCGAGTGTTTTGGTGTTTTTAGTGTTTTCTATTTGTGAGTGTTTTGTTGTTTTTAGTGTTTTCTTTTTGTGGGTGTTATATGACAGATCTGAACCCTGATGGAAGGGGCGAAGACTTGGGTGTTGATCCTGAGACTGCACGAGCGAGGAGAGCTCGCTTGCGTGCTGCTGCTGCTGAGGGAAGGATGGATGACTTGGGACATTTGGGAAATGGCCAAGGGGAACGAATCGTTGAGAACCAGGATGTGGCCCAGCCTCGCATTAGGATAATGCGGGATATCACTACCCCTACAGTGGGGAGTGTTTATCCAGGGTTTGGGCCAGCCATAGCCAATAATCATTTTGAGATCAAGCCGGCGATTTTGAATATGATTAGGAACATTACTCAGTACTCGGGTCTACCGAGCGAGGATCCTCAACTATATTTGGCTGAGTTTTCTGAGATATGTGGTACTTTCCGCTATGCGGACATTGCGGATGAAGTTGTGAAACTAAAGTTGTTCCCTTTCTCACTAAGGGATATGGCCAAGACGTGGCTGCATACGATCACGCCTGGCACCGCTGCCACCTGGGAACCTTTATCTTCTATGTTTTTGGCTAAGCTTCATCCTGTTGATAAAATTGTTAATGCTCGCAGGGAAATATACATGTTCAGACAGCTGGATCAAGAAACTCTTTCTGAGGCATGGGAGAGATTTGCCGACCTGCAGCGCCGTTGTCCTCAACACAGCTGTGAGCCTTGGAATTTGGTGGAGATATTTTATTTCGCCATTGAGCCAAATTTCAGGACAATGATCGATGCGGCGGTGGGTGGCACGATCATGAACTTATCTCCTGAGGAAGCATTGAGACTCCTTAAAGACAGCCTCCCATACCACGTATTGGACAGCAGGCAGGAATGCTCCTAAAGGGGCGAGAAATTTGTTCGATGTAAATGCGGTGGGGCTGCACGCTGAAACGATCCATCCTACCTTGGATGGGAAGATGATGTTGACCCGATCGACCCTATCACCTGTCCCTGTGATGAGCATATCGTGTCAGGGTTGTGGTAACTCTGGCCACCATGCTTATGAGTGCCCCGCGGGTGAGCTGTTTGCTGACCAGGCAGGTATGGCTTGTGAAGAAAATGTTAATTTTATAAATAATCAAAATTGTGTTGTGCCTTGCAATAATACTTATAACCCTAATGCGAGAAACCATCCTAATTTCTCATGGAACCAAAATGCGCCCGGTCAAAGATGACTGGGGGGGCAGCATCAATTCGATGCTCAGGCTTCTGGTAGCTTGCCGCGACCATCTCAGTCGGGTTATAATCAGAATTTGCAAGGGACGCGCAAGAGCGCGTTAGAGGAGATGATGGAAAAGTTTGTTGAAATGGCCCAGTCGAATATGGCTACTCAGACTGCTCCTATGAGGTATTTGGAAACGTAATTGGGACAATTGGCCCACGTTTTTTCTGAGCATACCCGCGACACTCTTCCTAGTGACACGGAGAAGAATCCCCGTGAGCAGGGGAAGAGTGTTGAGGATGTGGGGGAATGTAATGCCCGTGAAACGACTGTTAAATGTGGATTAATGCCATAGAAACTCTAGCGCTATGTGATTCCGGTTCATCTTGCAACATTCTTGCTTTGCAAGATGTTTAAAAGCTGAATTTGAATATCGAATCTGATGGAAGAAAATCCTTAATGCTAGCTGATGGATCTGTGGTTGAGAGCAATGGAGAGGTGAAGGGTGTATAAGTGGTTTTGAATGGGGCGGCTGTCTTCACAGACTTTCAGGTGCTTGGACCCAGGGGTAACACGTCAAAACCCATCCTCGGGGTCCCCTTCCTTAAAGCCAGTGAGGCGACGTTGCATTTTGATGCTAGTGGCATCGTTGTTGCGCCCAAATTTAATGCACCTTTACCACCTTTGCCTCCTCAATTAATTTTTGTTGACCCCGTTAAACCAGTGAACTTAACTATCGTGTCATCTAATGATGTTTCTAGTGATGTCAAGGCAGATTTTCAATCGACGGGACAAGAACAGGTTGAGGAAGTTTTTGAAATGCCAATGACAACTAAAGGGAAAGAAGTAACACAGGTCCTTGATGTGAAGCTTGATGCTGCTGCAAAGATGGATGTGTTGTGCATGTCGGATGTGGGTGTGCAGAATTTCAATTTAAAAACTGCAAAATGTTTAACCGAAGTCTGTAAAACTATGAAACATGTAATATGGGCTGATCTTTCACCCTCAGCGGGTGAAGAAAGGATGCCCCCGGTTTTGGATGTTAATCTAGCTGCTGAAAAGTCGGGTGTGACCTTACCGCCCTGGCGCTCTTCTTCTGTAGAATTAAAACGAAAGGAGTTGCTTCTACGCAAAGCGCAGATTTTTGCCCGTAGGCGCGGGACAGAGGAGGGTAGGGGCAGGGGAGACTTGTCTTCCTTAGGCCCTAAAACTCTCCCCTCTTCCACATCTCGAGTGTCTGGAGGGATCTATCACAAATTGTCGTTTAGCTGAAAAGTGAGGAATCTCTGGGGCTATCTCCTTTTGTCTTGTTGCTGCTAGCGTTTTATTTGCTTAATGCTGTGTGTGACTTTGAATTGTCTTTTTCTACGTATTAAACTTTTGCTACCCGATCATTATATAAAATTGTTAATACAGGTATTTGATCCACCTTAAGGACGGTAAATAAAAAGGCTTCTGGGAGACAACCCAATTTACCTGCGTTTAATTTGTTTGTTTAGCTTTTTGAGTGTGCATGCCTATTATTTGCTTGGTTGGAGATGTGCTTCTTGCAGGTGATTTTGACTAGGCTGTGGGCTTATTGTTCAAGTTTAAAGCCAATCTTCTGGTATGCTCATCTTCTGAGCATTGGGTAACTTCTCCCCATATCTCTTTTTGATTTTAACTTCAACATATTTTGTTGTACGTCTTAGCTTAAGTCTGGGGGAGAGCTTTTCGATGTTACCTTTGCACGTGCACTTCATTTGCATACCAGTAGCTGTTTTTTATTTATTTGTTTAGTTCATTGCATTGCGCATCGTTGCACCTACATGAGCGCGTACTTAACTTTTTGCGTACGGTGAGTCAAACTTGTTTCTTTCGTTAGATTTAGGAAAATTACCTTGCTAACATAGGATTGTGAGACTGGGTAAAATGTTGACCTTGTTGTGCTCCTAGACGAGTGCTCCCGTCTCGTGTAGAAATTAGAGTAGAATTAATTTTTCTGTATGCTTTTAGTTTTATATTTTTCTAATTGTATAAATTCTTTTTATTCTACTCAAAAATTGCTAAATCCGGTGTGAATCTGACGGTAGCATAAGGTTGTGTGTAGACAGTCATTAGATTCGTATTGCTCGAGTCGGGAGGATGTATAGTCTTTCTTGTTGGCCAAGAACTTGACTCAAGCTACTCTCGAAGCATTGGTGCATGGTTAGTTAAGCGTGAGCATGATGTAGGCCATCATTTTGGCCAGGTTGAGCTTTGTACCCATTCCTAACATCTTATCCTCGATATCCCTGTTGTGCCTACCCCTCCTTTGATTCAGCTCCACTTTTATTTCACCAAAGCCTTGTACCCAACCCTATTTGCACACCCAAGTCTAGCTTTTCTGTTTTCTAATTTCAGGATGGGGTGTTGTTGCGGTGTTGTTCTTTGTGAAATATGTGGTTGTGCACCCATGAATTTATTTGCTGGAATTGTGTAAAAAGAAAAAGTAGAATTAAGAAGAAGATTTATAAAAAGAAAAATTGAAAAAGAAAGAAAAAGAGAAAGGAAAAGTATAACTGAAAATCTGATTTGAGTTAATATATTTTTTGGAATTAGCGGTACGCACACCCGTATTTTAAAAATGAAGTCTGTGGGTGTGGTGTACCCGCGTGTTTTGTGGGTAGCGGATAGACTCTTTTTGTGCTAGCTCAGTGGGATTTTGTGTGTAGCCTTCATTTTTATCCTTGATTACCTCGCCTTAACCCAAGACCCATTACTACCTGAAGTCCTACAGACTCACGCTTAAAACAAACTAGCGTCGTGGAGAGAGTGCGAACGGGCAAGCATATGGTCACCGACATTGGTGGATTCCTTTGGAGGTTGTCCCGAATCCCGATCTTTGGCAATACTCACCTTAGCGGTTAGTCTATTTTCTCCCATCGCGTGACCAGAGGAATCACCGTGATTCTGTTTTTGAGTTGTCATAGAATTTTTGTTACGCAAGCTGAAAATTATAAATTATTTCGCATGCTTAGAAATTTTATCCACTATATTTTTACGCCCGCAAGCGTGCGACTTCGCATGGTACTCCGGATCTTAATTACTGTGTTAGTTAGTTCTTTTTCTAGTCTGCAAGGATCTTCTTTGCTCGGGATGCGCAAATAGGTAAGTTTGTGGGTGTGATGAGTCCCGTTTATATAGGGTTTTGCAGACTCAACTGTGCTGGTTTTCATAGCTTTGCACTTCACTTTTCGATTGTTTTCATTGATATTTCGTTCCTACTGCGTTTCACGATTAGTGCACTTTTCAAGCTCGCGAATGCGCAATTGCGCATTCAATTGCTGGGGGTATGCACTTGGTGCTCCCCAGGGCTCATTGCAGTAGTTTTTATTGCATTTTGTTGATTGTTGGAGGGTCCTCCTTTATGAGTTTTTATTGTGTGCAGGTGGTGCGTTTTCCCCAAGTCTGGAATACAGTTTTGAGGAAAACGCGCGGTCGTGTGTTTTCTTAGCACACAGTCCTTTGTGATCGTGCGATTTGTTTGTGCAGGAGAAACGTCGAGCTAAGCTCGACGAACTGAGCTCGACGATATTAACACACGGTTAACGCAAGGTTTCTTCAGAACCGTGCGCGAAGGAAATGCACGGTTTTCCTGTAGCCTTCTGGTTTTACTATGGGTTGCCTGCAATTTTAGCTTTCTATCATTACCCGTGCGAATTACTTCGCACACGGGCGGATCGCCCGTGCGCGAAGGAAACGCACGGGTCAACGCTTCTTCTTCCTCAGGCATTTTCTGGATATTAATATTGCACGGTTCACGCACAGTCGTGCACCTGACCGTGTGGGAACATTTTTTCTGACTTTTACTATTTAAGCAGCAGATTTCTTCTGGACCAGGGACATCTCCGTTTTCCCCGCCATTTCCGCCCCTTGGAGTGGGAACTCATCCTTTCATCCGTCATTTTCTCTCTCCTCCTTGGAGGGTTAATCTGGCCACTCATTCTCCTCCAAAGAGCTTACTAAATCTTCGTCTCCAACCGCCATCGCCATTACCGACCACCAAGCTACCGTTTGAGTTCTTAGTTGCAGATCTTGCGAAGCTTTTCGCTCTGATTCGAGTTAGCGACCACAACATGAAGAAGACGGGTGTGAAGAAGGAAGTGACAGCCCTTCGGGATCATGGATACCTTCCAAAGACCGAGCTAGGACGAGGCTTAACAACCCTCGCTTCCGGCCGAGAATCTTGGAGAGCCTTCAAGTGCTTGGTTGTATTTCACCCCCTCTTTTCTTGTATTCGCTTTAACCTTAACTTGTGCTAACATGCTTGAGGTTTAATAACCATGTTTTGCTCAAGGTCTTGCTATGGTTTGATGTGGTGATTTCTTGATGATGATATGTGTTGATGAGCTTCGTCTTTATTAGATAAAGTGGTATATGAGTCATTCTAGCGACTGCTAGAAGCGCGTGTTGCGAAGAGGTGTTTGCGACCCTCGTTAGTTTGTTCGTCTCCGCTATTACACTTTAGAGTAATTCACCCTGGCGACGCGGTGACGGTGACCCGCACTAGATTAATGTTGCTTAGTGTAGGAAACACAAAATCAACCCCCCCCCCCTCATTTTTGCTTAGCACTTTCATTCATTTCTCAGAAAGCGGAATCCATGCTCCCTACTTGCACTCCACGTGAGATCGATACTTGGGGAAGCTACTCCTCCCTTTTATTACTTGGTCATGAACGGTAATCTTACCGCCCGCGCATCGACCTGGCGAGGGACTAGCGATTCTTAGAAGCATGCCAGGTCGACGACCAAGGACAAGGCTGTCGACCTAGAGAGGTAGCTCAGCATTGCTGAGAATCTTCTCACCCAAGCCGCCGGCGTACTGGTAAGTATCGGGCTGTTACCTATGCTTTTTACTTAGAAATTTTTGCCCTCATAAATATGTTTCTTTATTCTTCAGGATGTCGAGGTCATCGGGGAGTTGCGGGCTCGCGCTGTCAGGCAGGAAGAGGAGATCGGCCAGCTGCGCACCCGCCTTGCCAAGCTGGTGGGGGTGATCGTGAAGCTGAAGGAGGAGAAGACGAGCCTCAGCCGCGTGGTCCGCCTCCAAGCAAAGATCTTCTTTCTGGCTGACGACACCTACCCTACCCTCCTGTACAAGAGGCCTAGGATCTTTAGCGAGGCCGATGTCACCGAGAGACTGCGGATCAACTCAATCCAGGTCGCTGAATGCACCCTCTAGATGATGAAGGAAACAGGAGTGTTGGTGGAGGGGTGTGAGGAGATCTCAGTCTGGGACCTAATGTCGAGCTTGTTCCCGACGACGCCTCCCAGCGAGAAGGAAGACAGCCTTGATGCGCTCTTCGGGAAGGGCTTCTAGGGCATGTTTGGCGAAGGGGGGAGGATCGCCACTCGGGCGAGGGGGCAAGGGCTGATGTATAATTTTTCCTTTTTCTTCTCTTTCTTCTCTTTTGGTTGTAATCTCGTTGATGCGAGCTCCAAATGTAACTATCACCATTTAATTGAATACATTTTTGATATAACCTCTATCCATTTTCTCTCTTTTCTGTATGTCCTTGTTGTGCCCTGCTTGCTCACGGGCCCTTCTCCGGGCGATCTCGCGTGGGTGGGTTTTGCGAGTTGGATAGTTATTAGAGCTCGTTCCTGAGAGTACATTTCGAGAGCTTGCCGAATCTTAGATGATCCGGGGATGGACTACCTGCCGCACTGGGCACACCATCCCCAGCTCGCTCGCGAGCTGCCCATAATTTTATCAATATAAGATTAAAATCGAAAAATTTCTCAAGTAATATTGAGAGGGGGTGAAGTGTTCTGCCAGAGCTCGCCTCCCTTTAGCGAGATATAAGGGCCCGGCTTGCCGCCCTTCTGTCGAGGCCGAGCTGAACTTGGTGAGTCCTGACTCTCCTGGGCAGAGCCTTCCCCCCTAAAATAAATGCCAAACTCCTTGGACACTATCTGAAGAGTATAGGACTCTCCCGAGTGACATCCAACCCTACAAGCTAAGTGAAAATCTGACGGCGGGATCTGCCCGTGATCCGGGTAGACACCATCGAGTGACTTCCAGCCCTGTCAGCTAGGTGAGAGCCTGACAGATGGATCTGCTCGGGGTCCGGGTAGATACCATTGAGTGACTTCCAGCCCTGTCGGCTAGGTGAGAGCCTAACAGTGGGGCCTGCTCGGGGTCCGGGTAGACACCATCGAGTGACTTCCATCCCCGTCAGCTAGGTGAGAGCCTAACAGCGGGATCTGCTCGGGGTCCGGGTAGGCACCATGGAGTGACTTCCAGCCCTGCCAGCTAGGTGAGAGCCTGGCAGCGGGATCTGCTTGGGGTCCGGGTAGACACCATCGAGTGACTTCCAGCACTATCAGCTAGGTGAGAGCCTGACAGCGGGGTCTGCTCGGGGTTCGGGTAGACACCATCCAGTGACTTCCTGCCCTGTCATCTAGTTGAGAGCCTGACAGCGGGATCTACTCGGGGTCCGGGTAGGCACCATCGAGTGACTTCAAGCCCTGCCAACTAGGTGAGAGCATGGCAGCAGGATCTGCTCGGGGTCTGGGTAGACATCATCGAGTGACTTCTAGCCCTGTCAGCTAGGTGAGAGCCTGACAGCGGGATCTGCTTGGGGTCCGGGTAGACACCATCGAGTGACTTCCAGCCCTGTCAGTTAGGTGAGTGCCTGAGAGCGAGATCTGCTCGGGCTCCAGGTAGACACCATCGAGTGACTTCCAGCCCTACCAGCTAGGTGAAAGCCGGACAGCGGGATCTGCTCGGGGTCCAGGTAGACACCATCGAGTGACTTCCAGCCCTGACAGCTAGGTGAGAGCCTGACAGCGGGATCTGCTTGGGGTACGAGTAGACACCATCGAATGAATTCCAGCCCTACCAGCTAGGTGAGAGCCTGAGAGCGAGATCTGTTCGGGGTCCGAGTAGACAACATCGACTGACTTCCAGCACTGCCAGCTAGGTGAGAGCCTGACAGCGGGATCTGCTCGGGGTCCAGGTAGACACCATCGAGTGACTTCCAGCCCTGCCAGCTAGGTGAGAGCCTGACAGCGAGATCTGCTCGGGGTCCGGGTAGACACCGTCGAGTGACTTCCAGCCCTGCCAGCTAGGTGAGAGCCTTACAGCGGGATCTGCTCGGGGTCCGGGTAGACACCATCGAGTGACTTCCAGCCCTACCAGCTAGGTGAGAGTCTGATAGTGAGATCTGCTCGGGGTATGGGTAGACACTATCAAGTGACTTCCAGCCCTGTCAGCTAGGTGAGAGCCGGACAGCGGGATCTGCTCGGTGTCCGGGTAGACACCATCGAGTGGCTTCCAGCCCTACCAGCTAGGTGACAGCCTGACAGCGCGATCTGCTCGGCGTTCAGGTAGACACCATCGAGTGACTTCCAGCCCTGCCAGCTAGGTGAGAGCCTGACAGTGGGATCTGCTCGAGGTCTGGGTAGAAACCATCGAGTGACTTCCAGCCCTGCCAGCTAGGTGAGAGCCTGACAGTAGGATCTGCTGGGGGTCTGGGTAGACTTCATCCTATCGTACGAGTTATTATAGCACAACCAGTATATCAAGACTTTATTAAGAATATAACATCACTTACATATTCTCAAGGATAAAAATACTTCAAGTCATCACCGCTCCAGGTGAGACTTAGGGTCTCGCCCTCCATATTTCGGAGTCGATACCCTCCTGATCTCAATGCTTCTTTTACATTGAACAGACACTCCCAGCTTGAGTTGAGCTTCCCAACGGTTGCCGACCTTCCCGCTGTGTCCACCTACTTCAGCACCAAGTCCCCCTCCGCAAATTGTTTGACTCTAACGTGCTTGTCAAAATACTTGGTTATTCTCCTCTTCACCTCTTCTTGTCGGATGGCAGAGAGGTCACGTAGCTCCTCCACCATATCTATGGAGAACCACAGCTCTTCTTCGTTCTCTGCCTACCATTCTTCCCTGCCTTCCCCGGCCGCGACAACTCGAGGCATTTGAACTTCGAATTCCACGGGGAGTACTGCCTCGCACCAATGGGAGAGCTTGAAAGGATTCTCTCTTGTAGCTGTGTTGGGGGTGGTCCTCGGGGCCCAGAGAACCGCGGGAAGTTTATCCACCCAGCTCCCTTTCAGATTTTCTACTTTCTTTTTTAGGAGGTTTACAATAATTTTATTTGCAGCCTCCACCTGTCTGTTGCTCCTAGGATGGTGAACCGAGGCAAACCTGAGGTCGATCCCGAGCTGCCCGCAAAAGCTGGTGAATTTTACGCTGGCGAACTGGGGCCCGTTGTCCGTGACAATGGCCTGGGGCAGCCCGTGGCGGCATATGTGAAAGAATTGGTTTCAAGATATCCTAAACACCTAGAGGGGGTGAATAGGTTCAATTCCTTTTTATTAAGGCAGATAATATATGTCACTAATAGACAACCTATACGACAACTATCACAGCACAGATTAATAGAAACACAGCCAATCACAGCATACACGCAGATTTATAGTGATTCCCCAAGAAATGGGTACATCTACTTTCCCCCTTCGCCTATCTAGCAGTATACTAGATTCAGCCTAAATCCCTTCTTCCTTCTCAGATCCTCAGATCTTACAACTCAGAATCCAGAATGGTTCCTACATCTCACACTTCACCAAGTGCTACATATCAGATTCTTCCAGAGAATCCTACCTCAGAGTGAGTCCACACTCCTATAACTCAGGCAATCCAGTCCTACCTCAGCCTCTTTCACCAGGCCTATAGCTCAGAGAAATCAATCCCCTACCTCAAGCACTCAGCCCTACCTCAGGCTTTATAAACTTAGGCTTACAACTCAGAGAGATAACTCTTTTACACTCAGATCTATGAATGATCTTACAGAAAAATTGAATATAAAAGAGATAAATCCTTCACCCAGATAGAGAGAGGAAGGGGTGAAGGCTTATTGGTCAGTTCTTGATTGATCTGACTACTTAATATTCAACATGTATTAGCTTCTTCAAAGCTTCTTAAATCTGAACAAAGTAAGGTTGATCTTCTTGTGAAGTTGGAGATGATCCTCAATCCAGCTTCCTCTTCTTTCAGATGTTGCTCTGAATTCTTCTTGCAAACTTGTTCAGAATTTGCCCTTACTATAATAGAGACTTGTTGATTTCAGAATCAGAACTTCTCTCTTAGATCTCTCTCGTTTGATGATAGAACGGGTCTTTATATAAATCCATCTGAGGTTACCGGTTGTTTCGATTCATAATGGCCTTCTGACAGCTCTAACAGATGCAACAGCTTTGTTAGTTATGACAACTATCAAGTCTTCAGTTTTGAGACTTGATACCTCATTGTACTCTATCTCAGCAGAAAAGTGCTGAGACAATACTTCAAATGTGTCAACACAAATAGACCATGTGTCAACACAAATAGACCATGTGTCGACATAATTCTTGATGATGTCGACACAGCTCACATAATGTCGACACAACCCTTCTTTATCTACTCGACACAGCTTCTGTGGAATATGTCGATACAAGTCCTATGTGTCGACACAATAGCTCCTAGTCTCGATATAGTTGGTGTTTGACAGAATCCTGTTGTTTGTCGACACAAGTCCTGTGAGTCGACACAATCTGCTTCCAGTCTTGACATAGTTGGTGTCAACAGAATTCTTGTATGTGTCGACACAAGTCCTGTATGTCGACACAATTGCTGTTGACAGAATTCTGGCATATGTCGACACAAGTCCTGTGTATCGACACAATCTGCTTCTGGTGTCGACATATTTCCTTCACAAGTATCGACACTTGTACTTAGAAAATTTTCCTGCATTTCCTTAACCTGCACATTAAAACTCAACAACCCATCAAATACATAATGATGTATATTATTGAGTTAAGTGAGGCTTCTCCAAATCAGGTACACAGTTTCCAATGTACCCAACAATCTCCCCCTATTTGGAGAAGTCATAACCCTTAGTCAATGATATACATCACTTAAAATAAAAACAAAGATTATGATGTATAAAAGCATTACTCAGACAGGGTAACTCATAAACAGAAACAGAATGTAATATTATCACAAAATATGATAAAATACAGTGAACAGGAATCAGTTTTTTTTTATTACATTACAAGGATTTTAGAACAGAAGATTACATAGTTCTAAACCTAGTCAATCTATACCTAGGATTGATCAGGCTCCTTGATGACAATTCCTTTGCCATACTGAATCCTAGCTTGTAAATTAGCTTTTGTGTCATCAGCCGGCTTCTTTCCTTTCAGATCCTTCTTCTTGAGCTCTTTAGCCTTGACCTTTTGCCTTTCAAAGTAATGATAAGGGTTTGGAAAATATTTGCTAGGCTCTACAGATTTAGCAAGTATTTTCCCAACTTTGAGGTCTCCTCTGAACTGGTATATGGCATCTTGCCGCTTCTGATATTTGCCCCACTCCTGTTTAGTATACCACTTGCCTCTATCATGCATATTCTCTTTAACAGCTTGCCTAGCAGTGAGAATAAAATTCCTAGAGGTTGGACTCCATTGTTCAAAATCAGGCTTTAATTCTGCCTGTTCTCTGAACCTTTTCATAGAGATTTGAGCTTCTTTCTGAGCATCCCTAGCTCTTTGTAATGCTGCTTCAGACATTTCTACCTTTTCAATAATCAAATTTTGTACCTCCTGTGGAGTACTGTACATTTGTTGGACTGCATAGTGAATTCCTTCAAAATATGGAGGTGGATAGATGACTTGGGCTACTTCCTACTGAACGCCTTCAATGGAAGCAGGTTGAATGCCAGATTCGGTAGTGTTGTCATCATCACATAGGGGTGGATAACCAAGAGTTGCCCTGATGGCATTGGTTATCAATTTAGCATGTTCTGAGCTTGCATTGACTAATACTCTCTCCCCCTTTATGACTTATCGTTCGATATGGTCTCTTAGATCATCCTTTTGAAATTGTATCTGATCAGCTAGATAATTTGTTCCTTCTTTGTAGAAGGATTTGAACTTCTGAACCAGATCAGAAATTGCCTTTTGAGAGGCCTGGATAGTGGTGTGCACACGAGCTAAATCCGCTTTGAGTTGTTTATCAAACTCAGACTTTACTTTAACCATGTGGTCAGTTACAGCAATTGCTTGATTCTTGAGTTCTGTGACAATAACATTATGGGATTATATGAGATTGTCATTCATTCTGATTTGATTTTCCAAAACATAACCTTGTTTGACTGCAATGTCATCTATCTGAGTTTTGGCCTCCTGTTGTTGCTTGGCCAAGTAGACGATAGCATGACCACCCTTTTGGAAGCATTCAGTCATTTCCATTTTGTACAGATTGACTTCAAATCTAGTGGATTTGATATCTTGGGTCAAGGTAGATTGCAGTTCTTTATGAATTTCATCCACATATTTTTCAAGAGCAACTCTTTGCTCATTCAATTTTAGTTGCAGTGACACTAAAAGTGAGTTGAAGACTATGACTGGAGCTGCACTTTGTGGTTAATTTTTCAAAGTTTTCTTATAGCTTGAGCTCCTCTTCCTGAACTCTGCAAGTTTCCTTTTCTTATCCCTGGAGGCGTCTTCATCATCAGAGGAATCAGAGGATGTAGCAATATCCACAGTGTCTTTTGGACTAGAGGCAATGATGAGTAGCTCTTTCTTAGGTTCTGGGCTTCTCCCCCTCAGTTCTTCCTCCTTGTAAGTCAGGAAATAATTCTTCTAATGTTACTTCTTGGTTCATATGAATTGGAGGAATAACTTTCCCTCTTTCTCACAGATGGACCTCCTTCAAATTCAAAAGTTTCTTCCATGGTATTTCATGTTCAGGGACTTTGATTTTGATTATTTTGATCACCATCATTCATATGCCGCCCAGTGCATCATTAA
>CM077162.1:57917892-58050394 GCA_039583875.1 Platanthera guangdongensis | reverse complement strand
TTCACCCTAGCATGGGTGGAGCCTAACCCAGATAAGGTTAAGGCTATCAAGAAGCTAGAGTCACCGCGCAATGCTAAAGAGGTTCAGCGTCTGACGGGTAAGCTCGTCGGGCTAAGTAGGATCCTCTCCCGGCAAGGAGAAATGCTCACCTTTCTTCAGGGAACTGCGAGGAAACCGGAAGTTCAAGTGGATGAAAGAATGCGAGGAGACTTTCCGGGCATTGAAGGTCTCTCCCAAGCGCCGCTTCTTCAGAGCCCGAGGGAGTGGGATGATCTAGCTCTATACCTTGGGGTAGGGCAGAGGCCGTAAGCTCTGTCCTACTCAGGGAAGAGGGGAATAAGCAGTTACCAGTATACTACGTCAGCAGAATCTTAAAGAAGGACGAGCTCAGTTACCCCATCTTGGAGAAGCTGGCCTTCTCCTTGGTCATCTCGGCTAGGAAGCTCAGGCATACTTTTAGGCCCATTCAATCAAGGTAGTGATGGAAAATCCCTACTTAAGATTTTTGAAGTGTGGAGCACTCGGGGCAGTTGGGCAAGTCGTCCATCGAGCTAAGAAAATTTGATATCTGTTTTGTGCCACGACTCTCCATTAAGGCACAAGTAGTGGCCGATTTCTTTGCCGACTACGCTGTCGAGGTAGAGGGTGAGAAACCGCCACTACGGGAGGCATGGAAGATGTTGGTCGATGGAGCCTCAGAGAAGCATTCTTCGGGGGAGGGGGAGTGTTGGTAAGCCCTCGGGGTGGACTTCATAGAGCAGGTTGTGGTCTTGCGCTTCCCCATCACAAACAATCAAGCGGAGTACGAGGCCGTCATAGCAGGGCTGCGACTGGCCAAGGAACTCGGGGTACATGACGTGGAATTGTTCACGGACTTTTTAGTTGTGGCGTCGCAGATCAGGGGTGGTATGAGGCTAGGGAGCCTACCCTCATGAAGTACTTGTCCAAGGTAAGGGTGACGGTCGGCGGGTTCCAGACATTCTCCATACAGCATGTCCCCGGGGAGGAGAACGCAGCGGCCGATCGGTTAGCTAAATTTGTACCCCTGGTGGAAGGACTTTGACCGAGTTGTTCCACCCGGCGATCGAGGAAGGAGAGTTGATGGAAGTGGAACGACGGCCCTCATGTGTGGATCCCTTCATAGCTTTCTTAACTACCAGCAAAGTTCCCAAAGGTACCAAAGATGCGAACGGCTTGAGGCACAAATCAACACATTACCTAATATATGAAGGAGGGTTGCATCGAAGAGGTTGTCAGTGCTTCTGGCGCGATGCATGGCGGAGGAGGAAATCCCGCAGATTCTGGAAGAAGTGCACTCGGGCGAGTGCGACAGTCATTCAGGAGGTAGGACTTTGGAGGCAAGAGTGGTCATGCAGGGGTACTTTTGTCCATCCATGAGGAAGGATACGACAGAGTTTGTAAGGAGGTGCCAAAAATGTCAGCTCTACGCCCCCCTCCAACTCTTGCCCACCCAAAGGCTTCGAAGCATCACGGCGCCATGGCCTTCGCCATCTGGGGGATGGATTTGGTTGGGCCTTTTCCCCCACCAAGTGGGCATAGAATGTTTCTTCTAGTGATGATTGATTACTTATCAAAATGGCTGGAGGTCAAGGCGTTGGCCAAGGTAACCTCCCAAGTCATCAGAAATTTTTTATGGGGGGATATCATCTGCCGACATGGGTTGCCTCAAGCCATCGTCACTGAAAATGGACCTCAGTTTGCAAGCGAAGAGTTCATCAGTTTCTGCACCCAGCTGAGGATTGACCTCAGGTTTGCCTTCGTTCACCACCCAAGAAGCAATGACCAGGTGGAGTCGGCCAACAAAATCATCGTCAACCTGCTTAAGAAGAAGGTAGAGAACTTGAGGGGGAGTCGGGAGGAGCAAATCCCATCAGTGTTGTGGGCTCTGCGGATGACCCCCAACAAGGCCACTGGAGAAACCCCCTTCAAGCTTTCACACAGGTATAGGGTGGTCTTGCCTATGAAATTTGAGGTTCAGTCATCGCGAGTTGTAGCCACTAGTGGCGGAGATGAGGAATGGAGGGAAGAAAATGAAGGGGAGCTATGACACTCGCTGGATATGGTGGAAGAGCTTCGAGACATGGCTGTCATCAGGCAGGATGAGATCAAGCGGCGGATGACCAAGTATTTTGGCAAGCATGTCAGGATCAAGAAATTCAAGGAGGGAGATCTAGTCCTGAAGAACGTCGACGCCGCAGGAAGGTCAGCAGCAGTTGGGAAGCTCAATCATAACTGGGAGGGTCCCTACATTATTGAAAAGGCCATGGGTCAGGAGGCTACCACCTCCAGAATGTGGAGGGGGTGACCATGAGCCATACTTGGAGTGATGACGATCTGAAGCGTTTCTACCCTTAGTTGTGGGGTAAGATGTAAATCCTATTATAATGAATTCATTGAATTGTATCATGTTTGTTTCTTTTGAAGATTTCATAGAGATTATGGTTTGCGAGACCCCGAGAGGATCCCGTTGTACAACTCCCATTAGCTGGATGGGCTGGAAGGCGCACTCGGCCCTGAGTAGACCCGCTGTCCAGGCTCTCACTAGCTGGTAGGGCCGTAGGCCCACTTGGGGGGTAAGGAAAAGACTCTGAGAGGATCCGTTATACGGGCTCCCATTAGCTGGCAAGGCTGGAAGGTGCAATCGGTCCCGAGTAGAGCCGCTGTCTTGGCTCTCACTAGTTGGCAGGGTCGTAGGCTTGCTTTGGGGGGGGGGGGGGGGGGGGTAAGGGAAGGCCCCGAGAGGATCCTGCTGTCTAGGTTCCCATTAGTTGGTAGGGCTTGAAGGTGCACTCAGCCCCGAGTAGACCCGCTGTCCATGCTCTCACTAGCTGACAGGGCCATAGGCTCGCATGGGGGGAAAGGAAAAAGTTTTGCGATTTTGAAAGACCCCGAGAGGATCCCGCTGTCCAGGCTCCCATTAGATGGTAGGGCTGCAAAGGCACACTCAGCCCTGAGTAGACCCGCTGTCCAGACTCTCATTAGCTGGCATGGTCGTAGGCTAGCTTGGGGGGTAAGGAAAGACCCCAAGAGGATCGCGCTGTCCATGCTTCCATTAGCTGGCAGGGCTGGAAGGCACACTCTACCCCGAGTAGATCCGCTGTCCAGGCTCTCACTAGCTGGCAGGGTCGTACGCTCGCTTGGGGGGGTAAGGGAAGACCCCGAGAGGATCCTGCTATCCAGGCTTCCGTCAGCTGTCAGGGCTGGAAGGCGCACTCGGCCCAGAGTAGACCCGCTGTCCAGGCTCTCACTAGCTGACAGGGTCGTAGGCTCGCTTGGGGGGAAAGGAAAAAAGATTTGCAATTTTGAAAGACCCCAAGAGGATCCCGCTGTCTAGGCTCCCATTAGCTGGCAGGGCTGGAAGGCGCACTCGGCCCCAAGTAGAACCGCTGTCCAGGCTCTTACTAGCTGGCAGGGTTTAGGCTCACTTGGGGGTAAGGGAAGACACCGAGAGGATCCTGTTATTCAGACACCCATTAGCTGACAAGGCTAGAAGGCACACTCGGCCCCAAGTAGACCTGCTGTCCAGGCTCTCACTAGCTGACAAGGTCGTAGGCTCACTTGTGGGGAAAGGAAGAAAGGGTTGCAGGTTCGAAGACCCGCTCGGTGACTAGATACAAAATGATTGTAATAATAAAATCTGGAGCTTCTCCCATTGTCAGGCTCTCACCTAGCTAATGGGGGGGGGGGGGGGGGGGCTTAGGATCATGGCGAGCATTACGAAGTACCTAGCCAACAGTTCTCATATGGTTGTCACCTATCCTAAGTAGAGATAAGGAAAGGTAGACCCATATCGGCATCTAGATCTCGGTAGGGTTTTCTTGATATGCCTTTTTGGCATGACCGTATAAGCATACCCATCTCGGTGAAGGTTACTCGAATTATACGGCAAACAGGCTGCGGTCATCACCTATGTAAGACCCCCCTTTTTTTCCTTTTCAAACTCGGGGGTCTTATGCCCAGAACTGTCGTTTTGTAGTGGCCCAGACACTCGGGAAAGCCGTCACTACAAAATGCTAATTCTGCCGGCCTTTACGATCACCAAAGAGAAAGAAGCATAACATAGTTTCGATAAAACTAAGTCCACCATCACATATAATAAATGTAAATGATATCACATCGAGTCCATATATAATATAGAGTACTGAAAGGTAACAAAACTGGAAATATAAACGGGCTTAAGACCGGTACATCAGATCCTCACTACAATCTCTCGCGGAAGCTATAAGAAATACTAATCACTCACGGAGCTGGTCACCGGTGCTCCGGTACTAGACTAGCACACCTCCATGCGCACCGTACTCCGCTGGGGCTGGTCCCTGTCTCCCATCTGGAGCCCCTGTAATGTTGTGGTCCGAAAACTATTAGTCATAAAGACTAAGCCCTATCATCCCCTACCCCTCCCCCATGGCTCCTAGGCACCGAGCGGGGAGGAGGAAAGGGAAGCTACAAAGGTAGAGAGTACAAAATGGAAGGTGACAGTGGAACTAATTTAGTAGTTATTTATATTGTATAAACAACTAAGGAAGAAAGGTACAAGCTAGCAGTTCTATAATAGTATGCATTAAGGTAAGCAAGTAGAGTAAAGCAACATATGTAAGAAAGACAAGATAAAAGTAAGTAACCTTTACTTATATGAATGCCCATACAAACTTATAAGTTAAGGGGTCTTCTGCAAGGCTCCCATCATATAAAAAGTCTCATACCAATTTATACTTTGGGGTGTAGGTTGTATGCAAGTATGAGTGTAGTGATATGCTATGTCATGATTCATGCAAGTGCAACTCATGCACATGACTCTATGCGCACAGACCATTAGTTCCCCTTATTTGTGCAGCTAGCTTCACTCCCAGGAACCTCCGTAGTGGCAAACAGAGACAGTGGGTCGGGCCCCCCACTCCTAGGCGGGTATCCACACTACCAGGCCTAGCCCTTCCGTACGCCCCTAGAAGAACACAACCTAGAGTATCCGCGTACTAATGCTGGCCATATCCAACAGACTTGATTTGGCTAAGTGTCCCACACCGCCGAGTCAACGTATCGACATCGGTGTGAATGACCATCCAATACCGAAGACCCACCACCTTATTTTGTATACAAAACCTTCCGAGCCACCGGCTCCCCGGACTATCCCGTCCGTGCATCTACCATCCGAACCTACCGTCTGGATGGCAATCAAACCAACCTAATCGACCTCCCGAGCTATTGGGGTGTGTGAATGTCAAACCCTAGTTATACTAGTTGCTCTTGTAGTTTATTATTCCAACTGTTTATGTTAGCCCAGGACTGCCCAAGGTATTCCCCGTGAAGGGCTCTCGAGGGTACTAGGAACTATGATGGTAGCTGAAGCCCATCATTCCCTTTCGCAAGGCACTTACTATTATTGATTGTTACCCAACTCCCAATCCCTTAAATGTTGTACTGGATCTAACCCTAGTGTATTTGACACCTTCTCTCCTACGGGAAAGACGATGTTTCGTCGACCCCGAGCACCTCTTAACGCTAGCTAAACTTCTCACTTCTCATCATGACTCCCGATGCTAATCATATTTCACTTACCAGACCAACACACTAATATCTCAACTCCCTAAGTTCATTTTGCACCATACTTTGATTTTTGCAGTTTCTACTAAACGCATACCATCCTAAGCTATATGATGTTTACAATGGGAGGTACTAAAAATATTCATACAATATCCCTATAATAATTATTGGGGGTCTATCATGACATGTTTAGCCTAAATCCAGAAATTTATAATTTTACTAATTTATCTGATAATTTGTTTAATTTTTCTAGTAATCCAAAAACTCAAGTTTGAACATGAAGTGCCCATTTCAGACATGCAAATACTACACAAACTTTTTGATAAATACAAGATGACCATATAACATAGAATCCAAAATCTCCCAATTTTACAGCAAAATTTAGGCCTCTAACCCTAATTTTAAATAAAACCTACATTAATCATTGTTTTGAGACAAGTACAGCAAGAATACTTCCAAATATTCTGAGAAAATCCAAACATATACATAATGAACAATGAGCACCCTAGGCCAAGTTTCATAATTTTTCAACAAGAAATGAGCTCTGAAAGAATTATTTAACAAGTTACCAAATTTATGAGCTTGTGAAGTAGGTACTGTAATGATGTATCTAAAAAATCTGATAAAATTCATACATGAGCATAATGGTATAGAACTCCCTCTGCCTAATTTTTCATGACTTTCTAATGGACAGTGAGATCACAATATCCAAATAATTAAGTAGGGCTAACTCATGCATTACAAAGGAAGTACGAATATTATTGCTCCAAAATTCCCAATTAAATTTTCAAAGGTTCATACTACCCCTATGACTACACTACCTAAGTTTCATCACTGTTCAATGAGTTTTAATACCATATCCTATCACTACAAAGCTTGTGCCCTAAACTAGGGTTAGGGTTTTGAGGGGTCTACCTATCTCCACATTCTCTAAGATTTTTACCAGAGGGCTTTAGCTACCCTAGTACCCTACCTACCAAATTTCAAGTCCATACAAGGGCATTTGACCACATGCCCTTCACAAGACACCAAAGACCATCCTTAGGGTTTGGTCTTCGGTACTAGGGCACACCTACCCCAACCCACCCCATCTTCCATGGGAGGGTGTTAAAAGTCATGCCAAGTTAGTGGCCCAAATTACAACCTCTGTTGAGGTGGTTTGACCACTCAAAACTCAAAGTGCACTTTTGACCTAAATACCCTTATTATGGCAAGGCTACGGTTTGCAAGAATTCAATCCAAATCATCTCCAAATGAGATGAAATTTTATCCAGAGACTTATGATGACCCTAAGGACCACTAACCAAAATTTGGGTGAGTTTGGAGGTCATTTGGTCCCTTAATTAATTTACCCTTGAGTAAATAAATAATTTCCAAAACTATAGAAATATTATTCCCAAAAATTCTCATTTTTGGGCAGAACCTAGGTATAGACTAGAGTGATGCCCTGCCCTAATCCCAAGTCATTTGGATAAGAGATGAAGTGTGGGCACTCATTTTAATCTCTTTCTAGCTCTAGGTATAGACCCCACTAAAATGAGTGCCCTGGTCAAACCATGCATCGAAATTGGTTCAAACCAACTTTAAATCAAAGTAGACTCCTAGGTATACAAATTATATGTTGACCATTTTCTCTGAATTAGCATCTATGTATTTTAATAATTAAAAACATTAAGTACTAAAAGTGTGATAGAAATGAAATAAACAGAAAATATATAACCAATAGTTTAATTTATATTAGCACGAATCTTGGCGTAGTAACGGACGACATCTGGTCATCATCCCCAGCATGCCAATGGCCAGGATTGATTCTTCCTGGGCCATCTTCAAGCCGCTACCACCGGCAACCCAGCCACCTCCCTGGCCTGCCACCGCCACCAACACCTCCGTCGAGGTGGTGGCTATCGCCAGGCGCCGGCACAGCCGCCGGAGTGGCCTATTCCGGCGAACCCAACAGGTTAAATCTTGCGGAAAAATCTGGAGAAAATGTCTCCCGATCGGGCTCAATTGAGCCCGATTCTTATTCCTATTGAGTCCTAAGATCTACCCGTGGATGAAGGAGAAGGGGAGGACCTTGCTTGCGGCCTGGAGGCGTGTCGATCGCCGGGAAGTCATTGGTGGTGGTGGCGCCGCTCATGTATCTGCAACTATATAGTGGAAGGGCTCGAACTCTTCAGATAAACTGTGGGGAAAACTCCTCTCTGCCCACTGATGGTGTTTAAAGCCTCAGTTAGGGAGGGGAGAGGCCAAGTCATCAATGGCCATTAATGACCCTTGAAAGCTTGGCTCGACCATGGTGGTTCTCCCCCCTAGCCTCTACCATGGTCGGGAAAACCCTTGGCCTCCTCTTAACTGACTAGGGGAGATGGTTCCAGCAATAGGAGAGGGCTCTTGGCCTCCCTAGCCATGAATGGCCCCCTCCCTAGCCATGAATGGCCCCCTCCCTTCATTTGCTCTCTCCTCCATTAAAGGGAGAAAATGAAGTTTCCTCTCTCCTAGTCACCAAGGCTGACTTGGTCAACCCCCTTTAGGCTTATTGCAGTCCACTAATTCATATCATCCTAAGATTAAGAGTTGATTAGCCCAAATGAAAAGGGGCTTGAGCTTGGGTTAGCCCATTTGGGTTGAGTTTGACCTATCCTTGACTATGATTGACCTAGGTCAATTTGAGCTTTTGAGTTGCCATCAATGGGTCCTTGGTGACCCATTGGACTCACCTAAGGTCTAGGTAGGGTTGGGTAGGGTTGACTTGGCACTTTGGAGGTCACTTGACCCTTAGTAAGGGCACTTTGACCTCTTTGGGGCTAGGGTTGACTTTGGTCAACCAGTACTCTTGGGTTGACCCCAATGAGTCCTTGGTGACCCATTGACCTCACTTTGGGGTTAGGAGGGCATGGGTGGGGACCACTTGGCTAGGGGAAGTTCAATTGACCCTAAGTGGACTAGTTTGACCCATTTAGGGCTAGGGTTGACTTAGGTCAACTTAACCTCTTTGATTGTCTACAGTGGGCCCTTAGTGCCCCTATAGACTACCCAAGGTGTTGGGGGTGTTATGGTAGGGTCATCGGATCAAGGTGTAGCCCTAAAGTCAACCCTTAGGTCTAAATATTGAGGATGAGCTATAGGCAGACCAAGATGATTTTCACCTTGGCCCTTGTTCACTTGGTCATTTGAGCTTCTGGTTGTTTTTTCATGACCTAGTCATGACAAAACAGAATCCTAGGGGTCTAGTTGTTTGAGGGATGTTACAAATCCCAATATATAAAAAAACAATTTCGTCCCCGAAATTAAGGTTAAGCGTACAGGGTTTTCTACTGAAATAAAAGAAACATGTAACATCCCTAAGGTTTAAGATATACCTGACTGGAAGAGCTCCGGTACCTCTGCTGCATCAAGTCCTGTGGCTCCCATATATGTTCCTCCTGCCCATAGTTTCTCCACAGAACCTTGACTAGCGGGACCTTCTTGCGTCGCAAGACCCGCACTGCCGTATCGTCGATCCTGATCGGCTCCAAGCTGACTGATCGATCTGAGGCCACCAGACCGTCGGCTGTGGAAATCAGCTGCTCGGGGCGTAGTATAGCCCTCCGTAGTGAGGAGATGTGGAAGACGTCATGCAATCCCGCTAACTCCGGCGGTAGCTCCAGTCTATAAGCCAAGGGGCTGATCCGCTCCAGGATCCTGTAAGGCCCCATATATCTCGGACTGAGCTTCTTCCGCCTGAGAACCCACGAGACTCCATTCATTTGCCGTATCTTCAAGAAAACCCGGTCTCCCACCTAGAACTCCACATGACGATGCCTCGCATCGTAATATTTGGCTTGCTTATTCTGAGCTTCCAACATCCTGTCTCGAATCAATCTAACCTGAGCAGCAATATCCTCCACAAACTCCGAGCCGAGTGACTGCGAATCCTCATACTGAATCCATGATAGTGGGGTCCTGCACCTCTGTCCATATAATGCCTCATAATGGGCCATGCCTATACTGGACTGATGGCTATTGTTCTATGAAAACTCGATCAGCGGCAACAATCTCTCCGAAGGCTCATCGCGGTCCATAATACATAGGCGCAGAAGATCTTCCAAGGTACGGTTGGTGCGCTCCATCTGTCCATCGGTCTGAGGATGAAAAGCTGTGTTGAATGTCAACCAAGAACCCAGATGGGCCTGAACTATCCTCCACTCCTTGGATGTAAACCGTCCATCCCGATCTGAAACGATAGTCATGGGTACTCCATGATAGCGCACAAACTGCTCGATGAATCTCTGTATTAATACCCTGATAGGAGAGTCCTTCGCCACTGGAATAAATCTGTCCATCTTCGTGAGTCTATCCACTATCACCCAGATCGAGTCATTCCCCGCACGAGACCGAGGTAGCCCATGTATGAAATCCATGGCTATATACTCAAACTTCCATTCCGGCACCGGAAGTGGCTGTAGTAAACCGGCCGGATTCTTGCACTCTGCCTTTACGAGTTGGCAAGCCTCACAGTGTGTCACAAAGTACGTAATGTCCTTCTTCATACCTGGCCAATACATCATCATCTTCAGGTCCGTCGACATGCTAGTGATCCCTGGGTGCACTGAGTATCTACTACAGTGAGCCTCCGTCATGATGTCCTCCCGAATCCAGCCTCCTGCCGGTATATAAACCCTGTCTCTGAAACATAGGAGCCGATCCCTCAATGAGTAATCCCCTACCTTGCCTTCCTCCAAGGCTCTAAATATCGGCTTTGCCCTCTCATCCAGCCTTTGCCCGTCTCTGATGCGGTCATGAATGTCATCGGCGGAAGTCATCGATGTCAGGTACTCTGTATATAGCTCCGGATCATCCTCGGACACTAGTGATGTCAGGTACCCTAAACGACCCTACCAACTCCAAGGCCATCAGCTGCGGGCCTACTCCTGACGTACTCGCTCTCCGGTTCAGAGCATCTGCCACCACGTTTGCCTTCCCGGGATGGTAGTGCATGGTGTACTGGTAGTCCGACAGAAACTCCACCCAGCGTCTCTGCCTGATGTTCAGCTCCTTTTGCGTGTCTACGTACTTCAAGTTCTTGTGGTCTGAGAATATATCGCAGTGAACCCTGTAGAGGTAGTGTCTCCAGATATTCAGAGCAAATATAACTGCCCCCATCTCCAAGTCGTGCACCGGGTAATTTTGCTCATGTTTCTTCAACTAATGGGAGGCGTAGGCTATCACGTGCCCGTTCTGCATCAGAACGACACCCATCCCCTGATAAGAAGCATCCTTGTACACCTGGAATCCTTCCTTCCCTGATGGAAGAGCAAGGATAGGGGCCGAGGTAAGCAGATTCTTCAGCTCCAGAAAGGCAGACTCGCAATGTGGCGTCCAAATAAAAGGAGACTCCTTCTTCGTCAGGGACGTAGGAGGGAGGGCAATATGAGAGAACCCCTCTACGAACTTCTGGTAATAACCGGCAAGTCCTAAGAAACTCCGAACATCCGTGGCTGTCTTCAGTGGTGGACAATCCCGTACTTCCTGAACCTTTGCCAAATCTAATGCCAAACCTGCTCCACTGATGACATGACCCAAAAAGGCCACCTCCTTTAGACAGAATTGGCACTTGCTGAACTTAGCATACATCTTATGCTCTCGGAGCTTCTCCAAAGTCAAATCCAGATGCCTCGCGTGCTCCTCTTCGGTCCTTGAATATATAAGGATGTCGTCAATGAATACGATGACGAAGACATCCAGATATTCTTTGAACACCCGCTTCATCAAGGCCATGAATGCGGAGGGTGCATTCGTGAGCCCGAAGGGCATCACAGTAAACTCGTACAGTCCATATCTACTGCTAAAGGCCGTCTTCGGGATGTCCTCCTCCTGAATGAGTAGATGGTAGTACCCCGATCTCAGGTCCAGCTTTGAGAACCAATGAGCTCCCTCCAGCTGATCAAATAGCTCGTCTATCCTTGGCAAGGGGTACGTATTCCGGACCGTCAGCCTGTTCAGGGCCCGGTAATCACTACACAGCTGAAGTGTCCCGTCCTTTTTTTTGACGAATAGCATCGGAGCTCCCCATGGTTAAGAGCTAGGCTGGACGAACCCGGCTTCCACTAACTCTTGAAGCTGGCTTCAAAATTCCACCAACTCCTTCGGGGCGATTCGGTAAGGATCCCTGGATACTGGCTTAGCCAACGACACGAGCTGAATCTGGAAGTCCTTCTCCCGGTGCGGGGGTAGCCCTGGTAGCTTCTCCGGAAATACATCGGCAAAGTCCCGCACCACTGGAATATCTGAAATAGAATCCTTGGCCACGACCATCTTGAAGAGAACCTGATAAACTTCATCTCCCTGTAGGTGGGCCTTGACGGCCTGTACAGACGATAATAATATGCGGGGGGCTGGTGTAATACCTTCGATAACAATAGAGGAGTCCCCGTGCCTTACGGTGATCCTCTTCGCCAAGCAGTCAATCTGGGCATGGTTCCAGTGTAACCATGTCATGCCCAGTATGAGATCATAGTCTGGCATTCTCAGGATCGTCGTTGGTGCCTCAAACGCCTTCCCGCCAATCTCCGCATCCATTTTGCAAAGAGAAGAGGTCATTAGCTCTGATCCATCGGGTAGACGCACCCTCATCATCCTTCCTGTGAATTGCTCCAAGCCTGCCAGTCCTTTTACGAAATCTTCTGATATAAACGAGTGTGAAGCACCGGTGTCGAAGAGTGTGTGAGCGGGCTTGCCGCTGATGAAGACCACGCCTAAGGTAATTAAGTGTCTTAGTGTTCTAGCTATAATTTTTCTTTTCTTAATTTCTAACTAGTTTATATCTATGAGAACTAGTTCTTAGGAAGGAAGGAATTAAAATGTACTGGCATACCTGCTATAACCTGCTCCAGGTTCCGGGGTTGTGCTAGATCTAGAGCATAAACTTGCTCCCTTTCTGGCCTGTGACCTCTGCCATGATGTCCCCGTCCTCTTCCATGTCCTCGGCCACCAAACTGTCGAGGAGGTTGGGCACCCTGAAGTGTTGGTGGGGGTGCTCGCCTCATGGGACAATTCCTCTTGAAATGTCCCGGCTGATTGCAATGGAAGCATACCGATGCCTGCTCTACTGTTCTTGACATCTCCAGCATCTGTAAGGGCTGGGGAGCCAAAACACCCTAGTTCCTGTGCTCCTATCCAATCTCCTGACGGGGTTGATCCCCGTTCCTTCTTTCCCCAATGACCTGGCCTCGAGGACGGTCTCTACGTCCTCCAATCACTACATCGTCAGCCGGTCTCTTCCGGCTCTTGATTGTAAGCTGATATGCCTCCCTTTTCTTGGCCATTTCCAGAATCCTGGCCAAGCTTCCCTCGGAGATGAAGAGGAGGGCCTGTCTCATGTTGTCGTGATGCCCCTTGTAGAACCTCCTGGCGTAGCCAGCGTCGTCCAACTGATAAGAGTCCGTATAGAGGGCTAGATGAGTAAACTCCTGGTAGTACTCCAGCACTGTCATGTTGCCCTGCTTCAACCGCAGGAACCTATCTTCCAACTCGTCCCTTGCCGACTGAGGTACAAAATGTCCCAAAAGTGCTGATCTGAACTCTCCCCAAAAGATATCTGCGCAATCCATATCCGCAAAAGTGGTGTCTAGCTGTGACTTCCACCACCTCTTTCCGTGTGACTCCAGGCCGGAGACTGCCAAAGCAACTGCCTCCTCAGTGGGGCATCAAATCCCCGAAAACATCTCATAGATGGTATCTAACCATTCCTTCATGCGAACTGCTGACTCCGTCCCCTGGTAGGATGGAGGGGAAAGTGCCCGAAAGGCACTTATCCAGTTGGCCCCGGGATTTGGTTGTGGGGTCGGGGCTTGCTGAGCTCTGAAGGCCTCCAGAATAGCCGTCAGTGTTTGCCCCATCTCCGTCTGCTGAAACTGAACTGGAGCCGGCGGAGGTGGAACTATATTCGGAGCCTGAGGTGTCTCCTGCTGTGGAGTAGGGTTCATCGCAGGCTACAAGGAAAATTCCAATAGTTAGATAGCGTACAAATGGAATAAAAGAAGGAGAAAAATGGACTTCTACAAATGATTTCCCTTATGGGCACACCACTGCTTCCGCTACTAGTTTGTCCGCAAACTAAGCCCGCGCGGGGGTGGCCTAGTTTTGTGGACTATTTCTCTTTCGATCGAGGTTTGCTCTGATACCACTTGTAAGACCCCCTTTTTCTTTTTCAAACTCGGGGGTCTTATGCCCAGAACCGCCATTTTGCGATGCCCCCGACACTCGGGAAAGCTGCCACTACAAAATGTCGATTCTGCTGGCCTTTACGATCACCAAAGAGAAAGAAGCATAACATAGTTTCGATAAAACTAAGTCCACCATCACATGTAATAAATGTAAATGATATCACATCGAGTCCATATATAATAGAGAGTACTTAAAGGTAACAAAATTGGAAATATAAACAGGCTTAAGCCCGGTACAGTAGATCCTCACTACAATCTCTCGCGGAAGCTATAAGAAATACTAATCACTCATGGAGCTGGTCACCAGTGCTCCGGTACTAGACGGGCCCACCTCCATGCGCACTATACTCCGCTGGTGCTGGTCCCTGAGCTGCTGGTCCATGTCTCCCATCCGGAGCCCCTGTAATGTTGTGGTTCGAAAATCATTAGTCATAAAGACTAAGCCCTATCATCCCCTACCCCTCCCCCATGGCTCCTAGGAATCGGGCGGGGAGGAGGAAAGGGAAGCTATAAAGGTGGAGAGTATAAAATGGCAGGTGACAGTGGAACTAATCTAGTAGTTATTTATATTGTATAAATATCTAAGGAAGAAAGTTACAAGCTAGCAGTTCTATAATAGTATGTAGTAAGGTAAGCAAGTAGAGTAAAGCAACATATGTAAGAAAGACAAGGTAAAAGTAAGTAACCTTAAGTTATATGAATGTCCATACAAACTTATAAGTTAATGGGTCTTCTGCAAGACTCCCATCGTATAAAAAGTCTCATACCAATTTATATTTTGGGTTGTCGGTTGTATGTAAGTATGAGTGTAGTAATATTCTATGTCATGATTCATGCAAGTGCAACTCACGCACACGACTCTATGAGCACAAACATTTAGTTCCCCCTATTTGGGAAGCTAGTTTCACTCCCAGGAACATTCGTAGTGGAAAACAGAGACAGTGGGTCGGGCGCCCACTCCTAGGCGGGTATCCACACTACCAGGCCTAGCCCTTCCATACACCCCTAGAAGAACACAACCTAGAGTATCCGTGTACTAATGTTGGCCATATAAACCAGACTTTCTTTTGCTAAGTGTACCACACCGCCGAGTCAACGTATCGACGTCGGTGTGAACGACCGTCCAATACCGAAGACCCACCACCTTATTTTGTATCCAAAACCTTCCAAGCCACCGGCTCCCCGGACTATCCCGTTCGTGCATCTACCTTCCGAACCTACCGTCTGGATGGCAATCAAACCAACCTAATCAACCTCCCGAGCTACCGGGGTGTGTGAATGTGAAACCCTAGTTATACTAGTTGCTCTTGTAGTTTATTATTCCTACTGTTTAGGTTAGCCCGGGACTGCCCAAGGTATTCCCCGCGAAGGGCTCTCGAGGGCACTAGGAACTATGAAGGTAGCTGAAGCCCATCGTTCCCTTTCGCAAGACACTGACTATTATTGATTGTTACCCAAATCCCAATCCCTTAAATGTTGTATTGGATCAAACCCTAGTGTATTTGACACCTTCTCTCCTACGGGGAAGACGATATTTCGTCGACCCCGTGCACCTATTAACGCTAGCCAAACTTCTCACTCCTCATCATGACTCTCGATGATAATCTCATTTCACTTACCAGACCAACACACTAATATCCCAACTCCCTAAGTTCATTTTGCACCATACATTGATTTTTGTAGTTTCTACTAAACGCAGACCATCCTAAGCTATATGATGTGTACAATGGGAGGTACTCAAATTATTCATCCAATATCCCTATAATAATTATTGGAGATTTATCATGGCATGTTTAGCCTAAATCCAGAAATTCATAATTTACCAAATTTATCAAATATTTTGTTTAATATTTCTAGTAATCCAAAAACCCAAGTTTGAACAAGAAGTACCCATTTCAGACATGCAAATACTCCACAAACTTTTTGATAAATATAGGATGACCATTTAATATAGAATCCAAAATGTCCCAATTTTACAGCAAAGTTTAGGCCTCTAACCCTAATTTTAAATATAACCTACATTAATCATTTTTTTGAGACAAGTACAGCAAGAATACATCCAAAAATTCCGAGAAAATCCAAACATGTACATAATGAACAATAAGCACCCTAGGCCAAGTTTCATAATTTTTCAACAAGAATGAGCTCTGAAAGAATTATTCAACAAGTTCTCAAATTTATGAGCTTGTGAAGTAGGTACTGTAATTATGTATCTGAAAATTTTGATAAAATTCATACATGAGCATAATGGTATAAAACTCCCTCTGCCCAATTTTTCATGACTTTCCAATGGACAGTGAGATCACAATATCCCAAAAATTAAGTAGGGTTAACTCATGCATTACAAAGGAAGTACTAAGATTATTGCTCCAAAATTCACAATTAAATTTCCATAGGTTCATACTAACCCTTTGACTGTAAGACCCCCCTCCCGGATCCCAAAACACGACACGAAGGGGGTATTATTCCCGGAACAGCCGCCTTGCGGTAGCATTAGCACACGGGCTAACCTATACCACAAGACGCCTATTCCGTCGGCTACAACCAATATCAACAATAACATGCCAACCCAACCATAATATAAAAGAGAGAGAAGTCAAATCCACACTAAGTATATAGTCCAACAACAGCAAATAAGAGAAGCTAACACATGCTTCTACAATATCATAGTACAGCTATAAAATTGCCCAAACGGGCTACATCAGAGTCGCTCAACACTCACATCTGTAACCAACGGTAGCGACGACACCGTCACATCAGGCCCTGTCGTCCTGGCCTGGCTATCCTACTACAAAGTCTGCGGTTGCTCTACCTGCGGGGAGACCTCCTAAAAAAGAAGACGTAGCAACCGTTAGTCGAAAAGACTAAGTGGCTTCACATCTGCTCCCCGGCGACTCCTCGACACCGAGCGGAGAAAGGAACAAGGGTACAATATGTATAAGTAATTAAACAGGTACAAGCATGTGGTAATAGTACATGAACAATAATATTATAAACTAGTAGTTCTACTTGAGCAATAATAATTCAACAAGAACAATTAACTACAACATGTAAGTAACTTAACTTATAAGGATGCCCATACAAGCTTATAAGTTAAGGATCGGTTTACATAAAGTAACTCATCGTATAGGAGTGCCCATACAAACTTATACGATGAGGATCTTGTTGTGCAATGTTATGAAATGGTATGTATGCTATGCAATGAATTACCCATGTTCAAGCACATGCAATTGCTATGTCGATAGAGACTATAGTTCCCACTATTCGAGCAGGTAGCTAACCTCTCAGGCATCAACCACCGTGGCCAGGCAATGACAGTAGAGCGGGCATCTCTACTACTAGGCGGGCATCCACACTACTTCACCTAGGCCTCTATATGCCTCAACGCTAAGAACACCACAGCAGAGCTCATGCGTACTATGGCCTAGCGGGGGTCTCGGGTAGATGTGCACCGAGAACACAGCCCCGAACTGGCCTTGTGTGACCCGGAAGGGGCCTCAAAAGTAAGGAGGACACAACCCAACCGTTCACTTGGCACGGAAGGGGCCCCGGGACGTGAACACCGAGGACACAGCCCAACCGCCCAAAGTCTAACTATCAACTCCCGTCGGTGTGATGATCGACGAGCCCGTAGACCTGCCACACTATCCTTAACACAGGATTACGACACCGCGTGTCGACTCACACTGCATGCAAATTCCACATCACCGTAGCTTGGAAGGGGCCTCGGATGTAAGCATGAGGACACAACTCAAACATCCACTCGACACGGAAGGAGCCCTGGGATGTGAACACCGAGGACACAGCCCAACCATCTGTCTATACCTCATCTCAACACTAACTCAACTAGTGACGGTCAACACCGCACTTACATCCTTCCACAATACTACCCGTAGGGAGACTACGCTCCAAGTATTGGACTACTACATTTCATTCCAACCATCAAACATACTCATGGCCAGAGTTTATCCTTCTATATGTCATTCCAAATGATTTCAACATAAAATAACATAATGCGCATATATAATAGTCTACCAATTTCTAACAAGTAATTTCATTTAAGTAAGCTTGCTTCACAATTTAGTTATATGAAATCCAATTAGTAATCTTCATCATTCATAGAACTACGGTGGTTAACATAGAATAGTTCACCAAAATCTCGAGTTAATGTGCAACATCGATTCCACCGAATCCAAATCCATATTATATAAAAACCCAGAATTTAAGTGCAGAATAAATTCGGACAGCAACTTCAACCGGAGATTCCCGAAGCTATAGGAATCTGTTGAAGATGTGTAACCCCTTAATGGACAAGTCTTTCCATGGGTTACAACTTTCATATTCTGCCCACAACCCATATTTGACTGTATCCGATTCGAAATCGATTTCAAAGTCCGCTGCGCACAGAACACAATTTCTGCATGCAGGTTTGCCGGATGTCAATTTCGTTCAGACTTTCCCCGTGGCTGCATACTTCGCCTGAAGTCATGCAACCATTAGTTTGAAAGGTATTTTCAAGGGCTTCAACTTTCGTGTTTAGTCGACAGCCCAGATCTGGCCATATCACACCTGAAAATGGCCAAGTAGCTCGTTGCGCGCAGAACACAGATTCTGCACGCGTCTTAAAGAGGTATGAACGACATCGGTTCATCTCCCTCCTCAAGTTGGTCTTCCAAAATCACACAGAAATTCCTCCTCCCTTATTCACCCTCATGAGGCCATGATTCTTCACGAAACCATCCCCCATCTTCACATAGAAGGTTGGAGAGGTTGAAGACACAACTAGCCTTAGAGCACAAGCCCTAGAACGGCCTCCTCCTAGAGAAATCAACATCTCAGTAGTCTAGACTCTTTTGAGTCGACATCTCACCTATATATCTACAGATCTAGCACTAAGGGAGAGGGGAGGAAGCTCACCTCATTTCCAGCGTTTCCACTATTTTTGGCCATGGATCTTGTGACTCTTCTCGGCGGCATCTTCTTTTTCACGGCGGCGGCGGTTCTCCTCCTCTTGGACTTGCTCCAGCAGTTTTCCTTCTCCATAGAAATTTCTCTCAGGAAAAGGGCTGGAATGAGGAGTGAAAATGGCTAGGGTTTTCCCAACCCTTATATATGAAAAGTGACACGGGTAGGGCCACGCCCGTGTCCTTACCCGTGTGCTACTTGGGCAAAGCGTCAACGACGGTTTTAGTGTCGGTTCAATACTCGACACGGGTAGGGACACGCCTGTGTCCCAACCCGTGTCCACAAGACACGGCCGTTTTCCCTGGCCATGTCCTTATCTGGATACATCTCGACGAACTCAATTCGACACACCGACACACGGGTAGGGACACGCCCGTGTCTCTACCCGTGTCATACATTTTGTCGATCTCGACACCCTCTGTCGAGTTCATCTCGACACACTCTATCGAATTCAACTCGACACACACACACAGACACACACACACACACACACACACACACACACACACACACACACACACACACACACACACACACACAGGTAGGGACTGATGATTGCTTTGCTAACAAGTAATAACTCAATGCGATTTCATTCTACATTCTAGTATAACTATGTAGATGGTCATAAGCTAGATTGAATTAACTTTCAGGCAAGTGCACCTATCAATCATAGTACAGGAGAAATCTACATCTCGTGTCGTATTCCATAGGGCCCTTTCAAGTATTCGTACTCATCCTCACTCTATTATCGTACCTATAAGTAAAATTGATATCTAAACTAGATTGATCTAACTATAACTATTTGGATAATTCAATATTGAAGAAGTAAATATGTTAAAAAGCAAGAAGCTTATGAGCTTTTACATGAACAAACTCATTTATTAACTCAATTCTAAGTAATCATGGAGAAAGTAAAACTATCAAATTCGTTGTAATGTAAAGGTTAACGTTCATCAAATTCTCTCTCGAGCAATTCCAATCCTAAACCTAAGTTAGTAAATTTTCTCTCGAACAATTTACAACACTCAAGTTCGTATTAAGTACATCACCCTATTATTACATAAATTCATGAAACTTATCTCTAAAATACCATGAATCCATTTACTCGTATTTCAATTTTTCAAACAATGTATCTCTCGATCATGGAGTTTGATTCACAAATAGAGTTAACACAACAATATGGACATACAAATATTATCACAAACAACAAATTTCTCAATCTATAAATTTACAAATTTTGTAAGGGAAAGAAGCAATCCATAATGAAGATGAAACCAATTGTTTGTAAGCCTAAATACGAAAAAAATACCACGAATTTGATGAAAAAAAGCGATACATGATTACTAAAGTGTTCAAATATAAGTTCATGCAAATTAAAACATAAACAAAGTTGAATCACCGAGAGAAGAGAAAGATTAAAAGGGATTAATGAATAGATAAAATACATACAAAATACCCTTCAATCCTCCTTCTCTTGGATGCTCCACTTCGGGCTTCAGAAGTTCTCCAATTCCAGAATGATCCAAAAGTTCCTCTCTAATTTTTCTACAGGAAATATATAGTCCCTTTGCAAACAGGTCGGACACGGGTTCCAACACGGCCGTGTGTCAGGCCATGTGTACAGTTCCTAGGCGGTTCCCCACGAACAGGCATGTCTGGTAGTGGGCCGTGTCAGATGACACGGGTACTGACATGGCCGTGTTGTTCTTCACGTTCCTCAGACACGGGTTGGTCGGCAGTCGTGTTCAAATATAACACGGGTAGGCACACGGGTGTGTTCCTACCCGTGTGAGTCTCTGTCTCTTGCGTCCAATTTCTTCAGCTCCAGGGTACATAGGACACGGGTAGGCACACAGCCGTGTGTCCACCCGTGTGTGCTAAATTTTTGTCCTGCCATCAGCCATGTTGACTCCGTGAACTCCTCTGTTTGCTCCAAGACTTTTAGTTCCATTGGTTAGCGCTACCTGCATAGTGAAGGAATAAATTAGATAGCTCAATATAAGGAATAACAAAAATCCTAACTGTGCTCTCCTAATCATGATAAGACAATTCTTCGACTTTTCTCGCAAAATTACTACAAAAGGAGGTAAAAATAGTAGACATGATTACAATTATGATAGTAAAAAGCCTATAATAATCACACTCTTCAAATACCCCCAGACTTAGATGTTTGCTTGTCCCTAAGCAAACTATTTCAAATACTTGGGTTACTAATAAATAATTTTTCCTCCGCACACTGGTTACTATGAATTTAAGAGAATTTTGATGATGTAATTGCATAGGAAATAGTTTAGCAAACTTTTCTAAATATAACGTAATCTTAAAATTCTTCCAATATATCTGTTAACTATCTCTCACTCGTTTTTAGAAATAAGAGTATAGTCATCTATAACAAATATGAGGAGAAAATAACAATCTCAATAAGATACGTATTAGTATTTCAAAACTTATAAGTACCCATATTGACGGTCACGAGCTTACCCTTTTTACATCCCCTCCACGACACTAGTTAGACTCAGTAAGGTCGGATGCTTAGGACTTGTATGGTGGTGTAGCCTTTTTGGCTTAGGAAAGAAGATTATAGGCGAGGTAATCAAAGATAAATGCGATGGGTTTTGCACACCTAAATCACGATTGAGCCTTTTGTTGGTATATACCTTAACATACATCGGTGTTATAAAAAACACCCCCAGACTCTGCAATTAGCATACTTCCCATATTGTTTTTTGAAAGATACTCCAAACTTTTATTTTTCTTAACCAAGGGGGCATAGTAGTGATCATTCCGAGTGGGTGCAAGTATACACTCACTCCGGCCACATATCACTATGTCTTTTTTTAGGCTTTGGGTTCATAGTAGGGATCATTCAAGTGGGTGAAAATATACACGCACTCAGGCCACATATCACTATGAACAAACTCATTCCAAGAAGGTCTCAATGATAGGTGTGCTAATAGGTAAGAATTTGGCCTTGGTGAATTTTGGTGGTAGAGCATCAAAAGGATGGGGATTAGGTTCAAATTCGGTGTGCAAGGGTATCATGTTAAAGGGTTTGGGTTTACAATGCTCAAGCTATCCAATAGGGGGCCTAAATCATTTACGCCCTTACTAATTAACCTATGTAATGTTTTGAGGATCGCTAGAGGATAAGTTCTGGACATCAATAGAGAGTATTTTTCATTTTGATTCCCTAATACAAAATTATTAAAAATGTTACACACATCGACTCACATTATTATAGATAAGTATATTTTCTAAAATGGAGTGATTGATAGTTAATAATATAGAGGATTAATCGTAAAAGTAAATTATATAGAGAAAATTAAGCTAATGAATTTATATACTTAATTACGAATCAACAAAGTTGAACACTCTATGAGTCTACATCAATTCATTTTAATCAGCGTGTGAAACTAAATTAGATAGTTATAGTCCCAAATGAATGAATTAATGAGAGCTTAAAGGATCAAAAATTTTTTAGGGGGGGTGTATAACAAACTTGAGTATTATGATAGCCATATTAGAATCAATTGTAACCACGTCGAACACAGCAATTGTAAATTTGAAGAACAGCCATTCCACCCCCAGACTTAAAAGTTGCAATGTCCTCAGTGCAATGTAAAGAGCGGACATAGAGTAATTTCACGAAGAAATAAGAAAAAAAGAAAAACTACTGTCATGAAAAGTAGAAGATCACAGTAATGAAACAAGAGCTATAATGAAATGCACTGATATACAATAGCTGAAAGAACTACAATACACTGATATAAAGAAATAGTACCAGACACATATACATGAAGACAACACGACATAGAGACACGTCAGAAGTATGCGGGATGGTGGGTCTCATCGTCAGGGAAAGAAGGCGGGGCAGGAGCTGCCGGCTGGCGAGGAGCGATCCCCAAGTGGTCTCTGATCTGGATGAGGAGGGCCTCGGTCCGCTGCTACAACTCCTCAATATGTTGTAGGCGTGGAGAGAGCTCGGTGTCGAAGAACTGCCGGAACTCCCGCGAATACCGTGAACGAGGTGGAGGGGGAGCAGTAGAAGACTCACCATGATCATAAGTGGAATGGGGTGGAGGTACCAAAGGCACATCGAGGTCAGGATCCACCTCGTCATCACTGTCGTCCTGCACTTGCGGCCCACGTCTCGCAATAGAATATGTGACGCCTCCCCGGCCCTGACGGGCGGTGACGAGGCGGATGGAGCGAAGACTGGCCATCGTGATGGGCACGGTATTTGCGACCATTGTCATCGGGGGGAGGGCTGATAATATGCCCATGTTCTTCACCAAGTGAGTGATGTAGGGTGCTACACAGATAGACCCTATGCGGGGGGTGTCAGCCTGGTGGAGAATGAACTGGGCCAGTACGAAGCCGAGGTGCAGAGGATAATGTGACGACATGCTATAGAGATAAAGTAGGTCCTGTCGACTAACAACGCCAGAGCTCTCGCCCCAGCCGATCAAAGTATGGCTTAGGAGATGGTGAATGTAATGGAGGGCGGGTGAAACCAACTTAGAGGCCTTAGATCGCTTGGCCTCATAGATGATAGTGTCAAAAGAAAGTTGGCGCCAGATACCGCCGACAATATCACGAGAGGGGATGTCGAAATGGAGCTCGGGGTAGGCAGCACTAAAGAGGAATGAATCCTCATACACCCCTAGATACTTGGTGAACTGGAGCATGGTGAGTGTATAAAAGGTGCCGCCTACTCGAAATTAAATTACCCCCTAGGGCGCGTGCGGTGTATCAATGAAGTTAGGCCGAAAATTGAAATAAAACGAGGACAGGAACTCTAACGTGAGTTCCTTAAAACCTGACTCCTCTATGGCGAAAAACCTCCCCCAACCCGTTATAGAGATTAATGCCCTTACATCCCCCGCTAAGTTTATTTCCTCGAGAACACTCCAGTCGATCGTGCAGATATATTGATATTTTTTAGACTGGAGGCGATTATAGCGGTTAATGTGTGCTGGGTCGGTGAATACCAGCGCGGAAGCGGCATCACGCCTCTCCATTGACACTTGCAACTCCGGTCGGCGATGTCGATCGCCTTGGCTTCGTCTAGACGACATGATTAAGGAGGAGAGAATGCGAGTAAAGGGTGCGAGATTTGGAGCCAAAAACTGCACCTTGAGCTCAAACCGTGGAGAGAAATAGCGCTGGGAGGGGTAGATCTGAAATCAGGGAATGAGGGGGAAGAAGATGACACGACCCCCAATTTAAAGACTTCGAACACGGGTGCGCACACGGTCGTGTGCGTACCCGTGTCGAGGAATATTGGACTCGTGAAACACGGGCTGTGGGGGGCCATGCGGTCAAACTGACAGGGGACAGCGCGGCAGGTGGACACGGGCCACAACACTACCGTGTGTGGACCCGTGTCTGATATGGCACGGTGCATTAAAAGTACACGGGTTGGTTGGAGACACGTGACACGGCCGTTTGCGATCCGACACGGGCGTGTCGGATGTGTCGACACAGCGGTCTCGACGATTATTGAGCGAAGAGACACGAATAGACACACGAGTTGGTGTGAACCAGTGTTGTGCTCGGGATGAAATCGGCCTTTTCCGGAATTAATTTACACGGCTGGGCCTGAGGCTGTGTCGAGTACACGGCCACCCACACGGGCGCGTGGTTACCCGTGTGCGCCTCCAAAATTGCATTCCTCCTAAATTTTTTTTTTACAGAACTTTTTTTCATTAAATTTTTTTCATAAAATTTTACTCGACTTATACTAAAAATTTTTATAAATTAGAAATACTTACTATAGTTATTATTTTAACATAAACCTAATCTAGACGGAGACAGGTCTCTAGACAAGTGAACTCTCTAGGAAGCTCACCATAATAAGGCTTAAGTCGGTGTCCATTAACCTTAAAATCTCCCTTTTCAGGGTGAGTTAGCTCGACTGTGCCGTAGGGAAAGACTTCTTTAACCTTAAAGGGTCCGGACCACTTAGACCTTAATTTCCCAAGGAATAAACGCGGTCTGGAATTAAAAAGGAGGACTTGGTCACCTTTTTGGAATGTCTTGGGTTTGCGAAGGTGACAGTCATGAAATTGCTTGGTCTTCTCCTTATAAATCCTGGAGTTCTCATAGGCCATAGTTCTCCACTCATCTAATTCGTTAAGTTGAAGCTTTCGTTTCTCTCCTATAGAACTAGTGTCAAAATTCAAAGAACGTATTGCCCAATACGACTTATGCTCTAATTCTATAGGTAGGTGAAAAGATTTACCATAGACTAATCTAAAGGGGGTGGTCCCTATAGGTGTTTTGAAGGCGGTCCTATAAGCCCACAAACAATCGTTAAGTTTTCTAGACCACTGCTTCCAATTCCCTTCTATAGATTTTTCTAGGATCCTCTTAAGCTCTCTATTGGATACTTCAACTTGACCACTAGTTTGCGGATGATAAGGAGTGGCTATCCTATGTGTAACTCCATATTTTTCCAATACTTTATCTAGCTGTAAATTACAGAAATGTGAACTCCTATTGCTAATAAGTGCACATGGCATGCCAAACCATGCAAAAAGGGATTTTAAAAATCGGATTACTACCCTATTATCATTAGTAGTCAAAGCTTGTTGTTCAACCCACTTCGATACAAAATCTACAGCTACTAAAATATATTTATTCCCAAAGGAAACTTGAAATGGACCTATAAAATCAATACCCCACACATCAAATACTTCACATTCAAGAATAAATTTTTGTGGGATTTCATGTAATTTATAAATATTACCTGCTTTCTGACAAGAATAACATGAAAGCACATACCTTTGGACATCCCTGAATAGAAGGGGCCAATAAAAACCGGAATCAAGAACCTTTTTCACAGAGCGATTTGCTCCATAGTGACCACCGACAGGGCCTGAATGACACTGCTCCAAAATTTTCCAACCTTCCTCCGCTGATACACACCTTCGCATAACAGAATTTGCGCATATCCAAAAAAGAAAGGGGTCCTCCCAAAAGTAATATTTCAAATCAGAGAAAAATTTCTTTTTCTGCTGATATGAAAATCCTTTTGGAAGGACCTTAGCCACAAGATAGTTTGCATAGTCTGCAAACCATGGATAATCAATATGTATATTTGTAGATACGACAAATAGCGATTCCTCAGGAAATGTATCAGAAATTTTAGATTCATCTAACATTGATCGTAGTGGATTTTCTAAACGTGAAAGATGATCTGTAGCTAAGTTTTCCGCTCCTCGTTTATCCCTAATTTCTAAATCAAATTCTTGCAACAGAAGAACCCAACAGATTAAACGAGGCTTGGCTTCCGCCTTGGCTAGCAAATATCTAAGGGCAGAGTGATCCGTGTATACTACCACTTTAGTTAATGTTAAATATGATCTAAATTTATCGAATGCGAATACCACTGCGAGGAGTTCTTTTTCGGTAGTTGTATAATTCTCCTGTGCATTATTAAGTGTTTTGCTAGCATAATATATCGGGTGAAAATGTTTGTTTCGGCGTTGTCCTAAAATAGCTCCTACCGCAAAACTACTAGCGTCACACATGATTTCAAATGGTTGACTAAAATCGGGCGCGATCATAATAGGAGAATTAATTAATTTCTCTTTTAAGAACTCAAAGGCATGTAGACACTCTTGTTCAAAAATAAAAGGTGTGTTGATGCGCCCGCGAACAGACTCTTACTGTGGTTGGTTCGGTGAGTCGATCGCCGCGGGCGTGCTACAGAAGGCAAGTGCACCTATCGCAAGTAGTACTCGATATTTGGGGGAATACCGAGGTCGTATTATTCTCGGGGTCGTGTTGACTATTCTTACTCCTCCGGGAGGACTATTATTTTACTGAATATAAGGTGGAGATTTTAATTAAGTAAAGACGGAAAAAGTAAAGGAGCGAAAAAAAATGATTTAGAAAATATTCGATGAATGGTTAACGCTCGGCATCGAATCGGATTAAGACTAAAATAATTTTTAATAATTATAGGACTTAGTTTTCAAATTAATAAAAGACAACTTGGTCGTGGAGGTTCCACAAATGTGAGCTCACCTAGCTATAGAGATATCACTCACCTGAACGTTAAGACTATTCGACCGAACGTTAGTCCGACGAAGGATTCCTCTTAACGCCCGCTTTACGCTAAGAACCCCGCTATTGGGTGGGGAACCCAATCCGGTAGAATTACGCTTGTCCTCTCTTGAGGGTATGCACACAACTCTATTTACCCAGGGGTGATCTGTCCGTACGCACGGCCTCTTAGCTAGCTAGTGTATGGATAACGGAAATAGGGACCACACATCGATTTGTGGTCCTACGCGTCGTTAACTCGAGGTAAACCTTAAGTCCTTAAATTAAAGTGAAAATAAAGAGCTTTAATTATTACAAATCATTTTAAATGTCCCAATGTTCTTCGATGCCGAGGCTAATAGCGATTATCCACACATCGGTATGGGGACGGCTTTATAATTTAACGAGGCGCGAGTTCGAAATTAAACGCTAAATGATTATAAGAAGAGGACATAAAGAAAATAACAAACATTTAGAAAGCTGAAAATTTAGCTAAAACAAGAACTCACGCACACTCCAAATTATAAATAAAATAGAAACTAAGTTACAAAAAAGAAAAATTACATGTCCTACTCAAACGAGTAGGCGGGAAATAAAGGGCATGCCATTTAACTCTTAACGAGTAGGCGGAAATAAATACAATTACAAGTCTTACTAAAATAATTACAAAAAAATAAAAGACCAGCCATTTAACTCAAATGAGCAGGCGGTAAACAAAATCCGGCCATTTAACTTCTAGCGAGTAGGCGGAAATAAACGCTAACACACACACTCTACATAATTGAAAGAAAGCAATAAAATTATCTCCTACACACACGCACTCTACGTAATTGAAGAAAGCGATAAAATAAAACATGAAAATTTATCTCCTACACACACACACACTACATAATTGAAGAAAGCAATAAAATAAAGCATGAAAATAAAGCATGAAAATTTAACACCTATGCTCACACACTCTTCATAAATTAAAGAAAGCATAAAGATTATTCTCATACGCTCACACACACATTTGAACACAAAATGAAAGTTACCTAAAAATTAAAACTACTACTTTTCTATACTTAGATTTTACCAAAAACAAATAAAAAGAACAAAATAAAATTTTAAGAGAACAAAAGTTTTTCAAAACAAATAAAAAAAAACAAAGTTCTTTAAAACTTAAAATAATAAGATTTTCATTCTTATGTTTTCATAAAAGCTATTAAAAAGTGAAAAGAAAATGAAAATAACAAAAAGGGTTTTACAATCCTACAAAAAAAACTAAGTAATAAAAAAAACATCAAAATCACTTTCAACTCTTTTATAAATACATAAGAATGAAAGCATAAAAAGTTTGGTTAGAAAAGGACATGATGAAAAAGATGAAAACCTATCATACCTAACTTGGAAATGAAATCTACTACAAAACCTAACATGAAGACAAGTTAAAAACATGAATATTAAACATGTTACACTCATACACACACACACACTTTTCATAAAGAGAAAAACAAAGGAGAAACTAAGGATAAAGTGAGAAGAAAAGTGGGCACATGAGTTCATTCCAAAGCCAAATAAGAAGAGAAAAACTAACATTTTTATTGATTAAAGGAAACTATTACAATGTTAAAGCTAAAGAAAAAAAACAAACATGAAAGAAAAGGGGGGAGAAATCTCCTTACATAGCAAGGGAATCCACGGATGCAGCCCACAAAACGCACTAAAGTGGCTCAAAAATGTGAACCCTTGGTCATTACAGAAGTGGGGAATTTATATATATAAAAAAAGCAAAGTACACGCCCTCCGACACGGGCGTGTCGGTGGGCGTGTCACTACTGTTTGCGAAGGCGGCCGGCGATTTGATGTCAAAGTTGACTTCGGGCTGGACACGTGTCGGTCTCGCGTTGGTCACGCCCTGGTCACGAGCGTGACGGTGGGCGTGTCGGCGAGGTAGAACTGGGCGCGGGTTGCGCCGAAAGTCGTCGCGCGGGTCTTGTCTAGCCAGGTGGAATGGTCACGCCCCAGGTCACGGGCGTGACTCTGGGCGTGTCGGTTGGTGTCGACACTCGACAATCGTCGAGCGGAAAGTGTCGAGTTGAAATCGTCGAGCTGAGTTTGAGTCATGCCCTAGGTCACGGGCGTGACTCTGGGCGTGTCGCGGGTTCGACGATCATTGAACTGAATTCGTCGAGTGGAGTGGACACGGGCTTCTATCACGCCCCGTGTCGGGTGACACAAGCGTGTTGCCAGGTGTGTCAAGCTTTTTTACTTCAGAAATTTGCAACTTCACGGGATTCTGAGCTATCACGCCCTTGTCACGGGCGTGATCAAAATAACACGGGCGTGTACTGCCCAATTTTGGCAGATTTTGGAATTTTTCTGAAAAATAAAATAAAACAAGTTAGTAGTAAATTTACAAGAATAAGAGCATTTTATTGAACAAAAATAAGTAAAAACGACGAAAATAAATGAAAATGACTAAATTAATGTGCAAAAAATACGTATATTTACAATTCATCAAATACCCCCATACTTAAGCTTTTGCTATTTTAGAGCAAAAGTTTGAGGTGAATTTATAAGGAATAGAAAAAACTCTAAGTTTAGCTACCGCTTAATCAATTATAAGAGAGATCGAAATAAATATACGGGGTGTAAGAGTTAAGTCCTAAGATTATGTAGATGATTTAAATAGCACAAAAGTTTTGGCCAAAAGACTTCTTGATATAATCAAATAGAAGGCAATATTTGTAATGGTTAGATTAACGAAAATAGTTTAGAATTATATGAACTCTAGCTTATAGGAGTGTTACTGGAAATAATACAATCTACTAATTATGCTCTCAAATCGATTTTTGAATTAATTCTAGAATCATGTAATTGTTTATAAGGGGGTAGTGGGTTTATGAAGAGGGTTTTGATTTTGAGGTGATGTAATTTTTTCTCGAACCTCCATTTTTTTTCTTTTGGATTATTAGGAAAATGAAATCTTATTTTCCTAATATGATTTTTGTTTTTCAACTTCATAAGAATAAAATTAACCCAATGTATATGTGTAGGAGTAATGAATTTTATCATCTTACTCCAAAACATATAATCTTTTTAATTATTGGGTGACTATATTTACGGAACGAAATCTTATTCCCATTGATATAGGATCTTTTAAGGATAAAAATTTTATCATACCAAGTAGGTCATGATAAGTAAGGGGAGAAAAGAAAACTAGATCTTTAATCCTAAAAATGTTTGAGAGCAATGTTAATAATTTGTACGTTCCAATTTTTCAGAAAGCTAAAAGTAAGTATAATTGAATTCTATAGTCGTTATTTCCTAACATAATACACGTGCTCCTATCAATGAAAAATTAGAAGTAGTGCCTAAAACGAGTTCGCTATTTTTAACAAAGCATAATGAATTCTTTGAAACTTAACCCCGGCTATTTAAATTTTTCACTCAATAATTAACAAACGAATAGCAAACAGAGAATTAATAGTATTCACATATAAATAAACTCAAAACATAATTTTTGGATAGCAGGAAAGTTAAGGATGAAATATTTGATTTATTTGTTTCAAAACATTTTTTTTATTTTTATAGTTTTTATCATCATTTTTTTTCATTTATTATCTTTTTTTTGTATTTTTGTTTTGTTTTACTCAATTTTTTTTTGAATTAATTTTTTGAACTATTATCTTTTTTTGTATTTTTTTTTAAGAAAATTTTTATTCTATGTACAAAAACATGGGAGAAAAAGAGAGGTTTTTACAAGAATGAGGAAGGGGGAGAGAGAAAAGAGTATTTACAAAAAGAATATGTACAAAAAAATATTTACAAAGTGAAACTAAATATATTTTTTTGTTTTATAATTTTTTGGAGTTTTTGGAAAAATGAAAGAAAAAGAAAATGATTTTTTTTTGAATTTTTCATTTTAATTTTTTTTTTCATTTTAAGATTTTTTTTGTTTTTGTTTTGTTGTTATATGATTTTTTTTGTATTTTTGAAATGCAGAAAAATTGATGTGCAGAAAGTAAAGCACGAAAATACCCCCATACTTAAGTCCAACATTGTCCCCAATGTTGTAACGTAAGTATGCGGAACAAGAGGAAAGACAATATATACAAAGAAAATAAAGATATGAGGGGTAGAAGCTTCCCTGAAACGCGTAGGGGGAGGTCGATCAGAAACCCTGCGTTTATTAGAAAAAGCAGCAAAGATAATAAGGAAAGAGCGAAAAAATAAGCGAGGGATTCCTCCTAGGAGCGCTTTGTATATAGTCGTGTAGCTTGACTATTTTGGCGGATTTATAATGTGGAGGAAAATTATGGTTTCGCTAAAACCGATCACTGGATCGCCTGCTATATAAGACTTTAACTGATGACCGTTTACTTTAAACGAACCTTTTTCCGGGTGGGAGACGAGTACAGTCCCATATGAAAAAACTTCTTCAACTAGGAAGGGACCGGACCATCTGGATTTTTGTTTACCCGGAAAAAGCTGAAGACATGAATTGTAAAGAAGGACAAGATCGCCCGGAGAAAATAATTTTTGGGACTTGATTTTTCGATCGTGATATAACTTAGAACGCCCCTTATAGAATTTATTGCTCTCGTAAGCGTTCGCATGCATTCATCGAGCTCGTTTAGTTGTAGTTTTCTATTCTGAGCGGCTAAGTTTGCGTCGAGGTTTAAGAGTTTTAAAGCCCAAAGAGCGCGATGCTCTAATTCTACGGGTAAATACCACGCTTTGCCGTAGACTAACCGGAACGGCGTACAACCAATTACGGTTTTGTATGCTGTCTGATACACCCACAACGCATCGTCGAGTTTAACAGACCAATCTTTCCTATTTAGTGAAATGATTTTTTCTAGAATTCGCTTAATCTCTCGATTTACTACCTCAACTTGGCCACTTGTTTGCGGGTGGTAGGGGTGGCAAGCTTGTGCGTGACTCCATATTTAGCTAATGTCTTAGCCATAAGAGCGTTACAGAAATGCGTTCCCCTATCACTAACAATTGCGCGAGGCGTGCCGAAGCGAGAAAATAGTTTTTTAAGAAATGTAACGATGACTCGCGCATCGTTGGTGGGGAGAGCTTGCGCTTCCGCCCACCTCGATACGTAGTCGACCGCCAGTAAAATATACATATTTTTGAAAGACAGAGGTAGGGGGCCAACAAAATCTATGCCCCACAAATCGAAGACTTCGCACTCTTAAAACATGTTTTGGGGTATCTCGTCGCGACAAGAGATGTTACCCGACCGCTGACAGCTATCGCATGCGCGCACAAAATTATGCGCGTCTTTGAAGAGAGTGGGCCAAAAGTAGCCCGCCTCAAGCGCCTTCCGAGCGGTCCGGTTGGCTTGATAATGCCCACCGGCTGGACCCTCGTGGCAGTGCTTAAGAATTTGCAAGCACTCCACACCCGCAATGCATCTTCGGACCGCTTGGTCCGTGCAGATACAAAAAAGAAATGGGTCCTCCCAAAAGAAATTTTTCAAGTCAGAAAAGAATTTCTTCTTTTGATGACTTGAAAACTCTTTAGGAAGCACCCGCGCTACTAAGTAATTTGCAAAGTCTGCGAACCAAGGCGAAGATGACGAAGAATTATGAATGACAAGGAGGCGTTCCTCGGGGAATCTGTCATTTATTTCAGATTCGACGAGCGCTTTCGCACCCGGATTTTCTAAACGGGAGAGGTGGTCTGCCGCTGGACTTTCCACTCCCCGCTTATCTCGGATCTCCAAATCAAACTCTTGTAGGAGGAGAATCCATCGAAGAAGGCGGGGCTTCGCATCATTTTTATCTAATAAATACTTAAGGGCGGAGTGATCGGTAAAAACGATAACTTTAGATAGCGTTATATACGAGCGAAACTTATCAAAAGCGAAAATGACGGCTAAGAGTTCCTTTTCCGTTGTCGTGTAATTTATTTGTGCGGAAGTGAGCATCTTTCTAGCGTAATAAATTGGATGAAAATGTTTTTCTACGCGTTGGCCAAGAACGGCGCCTAAGGCAATATCACTAGCGTCGCACATAATTTCGAACGGAAGGGACCAATTAGGGGCCACTAAAATTGGTGAAGTGATAAGTTTTTGTTTTATTAAATTAAAGGCGGACTCGCATTCGCTACTAAAGATGAAACATGATTCCTTTTCTAAGAGGTGAGTAAGCAGCTTTGTTATTTTTGAAAAGTCTTGAATGAAGCGTCGATAAAAGCCTGCATGGCCTAAAAAACTCCTAATAGATTTTACGTTTGTTGGTTGCCGAAGTTTTTCTATGATTTCTATCTTGGCCTTATCCACCTCTATCCCCTTAGACGAAATCATATGGCCGAGGACCAAACCTCCTCGAACCATAAAGTTGCATTTTTCCCAATTTAATACAAGGCTTATGTGCTCGCACCGTTGAAGGACACGATCTAAATTGTGAAGGCAATCGGGAAAAGAGCGTCCGAAAACAGAAAAGTCATCCATAAAGACTTCCATAATGTCTTCTACTAGCTCACCAAAGATCGCTAGCATACATCTTTGGAATGTAGTCGGCGTATTGCAGAGTCCAAATGACATTTTTCGATAGGCGAAGGTGCCAAACGGGCAAGTAAAAGTTGTTTTCTCTTGATCATCGGGGGAAATGGGGATCTGAAAAACCCCGATAAACCATCAAGAAAACAATAATATGGATGACCCGATAAACGCTCTAAAATGTGGTCCAGAAAAGGCAGAGGGAAATGGTCCTTGCGGGTGGCATCATTAAGTTTTCTATAATCGATGCACACTCGCCAACCCATAACAGTACGAGTTGGGACGAGCTCGTTATGCTCATTCGCCACTACGGTTAGACCGCCCTTCTTGGGCACGACATGCACGGGACTAACCCATGCACTGTCCGAAATAGGTTAGATAATCCCCGCATCTAATAACTTAATAATCTCGGCTTTAACGACGTCATTCATGTTTGGGTTAAGACGACGCTGCGGCTGAATTGTTTTGCGGCAATTATCGCTAAGAAATATCTTATGGGTGCAAAAGGAGGGGCTAATCCCCTTTAAGTCAGAGATTTTTCACGCAATTGCGTGGCGATGTTTAAATAAAATTTCCAATAAATCGGAAGTCTCCGAATCACTCAAGTCCGAAGAAATAATAACGGGAAGCGTATCGCCTTTTCCCAAAAATGCGTATTTGAGCGATGCGGGTAAGGGTTTGAGGTCTAGGATGGGCGGTTCTTCTAGGGAGGTTTTAATTCCGATGTCTTCCTTACCAATTGGTTCGAAAGGCAAGTCTAAAGAGGTATCCTCATCGCATTTAAAATTTTTGAGCGCATAAATATCGTCGTTTAAAAATACGGACTCGAAAACGGGAGAAGAACGATCTCCAAAAAAGGTATCTAAAGAATAGCAGAAGTCGTCGCTCGATGACAAATTGTCCATCGAGGGATTAATAGAGAAAGTAACTTGTTCATCGCCTACTCAGAGGAGAAGACTATCATTACTAACATCTATTAGTGCGCGGGAGGTGGCGAGAAAAGGGCGACCGAGTACTATTGGTACCTCGGCGTCCTCCTCGATGTCTAAGATGACGAAGTCTACCGGGAAGGTAAACTTGTCTACTCGGACAAGGACGTCCTCCACAACCCCGATAGGGAACTTAACCGAGGGATCCGCTAATTGAATGCTCATATTCGTAGGACTAGGAGTACCCAAACCTAAACGTGAAAAGAGCGAGAACGACATTAGATTAATGCTAGCCCCTAAATCAGCTAAGGTGTACTTTACTAATATATTGCCAAAAAGGCACGGGATGGAAAATCGTCCCGGGTGGTTTTGTTTTGTGGGCAATTTATTAGTAAGGGCCGCCGAGCAGACGGTATTGAGAGATACATGCGAAATATCCTCTAATTTACGTTTATTAGAAAGTAATTCTTTTAAAAATTTCGCATATTTGGACATTTGCGAGATAGCCTCGCAAAAAGGAACATTAATGTGAATTTGTTTTAATAATAAAATAAATTTTTCATATTGCGCGTCGTTACGCTCGTTATCTAACTTATGCGGATATGGAAGGGCCTTGTTTAAAATAATTTTTTCTTTTAAAATCGGTAAAGGCGGCGTAATCGAAGAAAGAGGAAGAGGGGTCGGAGGTGAAATATGTACCTGAGGGTCGGTCCATTTTGGATCGACCACCTCCTTTCCGATACGGAGGGTTATAGCGTTGGCGTTCTCCCGCGGATTGGGCTCTGTGTTTCCCGGCAGTGCCCCGAGCGTGCGCTCGGACATCATCCTCGCCAGCTGTCCAACCTGTTGTTCGAGAGTTTTTAGCGATCCGGTGATGTTCCGGATATTTGACTCGTTGGACGCAATATACTTCGAAAAATTTTCCTCCAACGGGGAGGGTTTTGGAAGAGGAGGAGGAGGCAGAAATCCGGGCGCATAAGAAATAGGGGGACGCTGAGCATTATTCGGGTTGCTCTAAGAGAAATTGAGGTGATTCCTCCAACCCGGATTATAGTTATTACTATAAGGGTTGTTGTTGGAGTTGAAGGAAGGACGACCCAAATTTCCCATGAAATCCACGAACTCTTCAGCCACGCAGACGTTAAGGGGAATAAAACAAGGCGTAGTGGAGGAGGCAGCAGACATCTCCGCCACCTGCTTTGTTAACCTTTCAACTTGAAGGGTTAAGAGAGCAGTGGCATCCACTTTAAAAAGACCATCCGCCGGCTTTGGGCGTCCCCGCGGGGCATTCCATTGATAGGCGTTCATAGCCATCTCTTCGAATAAAGCCTGGGTGTCCTCAGCGGTTTTGTTGGTTAGTGTACCCCCGGCAGCCGCGTCAATCATTTGACGCGTCTGAAAATTAAGCCCATTATAAAAAATTTGAACTTGCAACCACGTTGGCAGCGCGTGGTGCGGACACCGGTGGAGGAATTCCTTAAACCGTTCCCAAGTCTCGTATAGAGACTCAGGATCGTTTTGCACAAACGAAGAAATGTCTGCCCGCAACTTTGCAGTTTTTGCGGGCGGAAAGTACTTCGTTAGGAATTGTTCCGTCAACTCAGCCCACGTGGTGATACATCCTCTTCCGGCAGTCCATCGAACTGCACAGTGTTTTGGACCATTTGAATGACACTTGACTTTATTTCAAAATTATTATTCGCCACCGCAGGGCGAACAACACTAGACCCAATATCGTCCAGGTTAGGCCGGGCGTAATAAGACATAGTACGCTCGGCCGCTGGGGCAGGGTTAGGGGCGGCCATAACTACAACAGAGGGTTCTCCGATAGATTCTTCGGTGTCTAAAGAAGGAATTCGGCGTTGAGATCGAATACGCGCAAGAGAGCGTTCGATCACAGGGTCGAAGTCAAAATCTTCAGACTCAGAGGGTTGTCCACGGGTCATACACCCAAATAAAAATAAAACAAAATAAACTCTTTTTCTTTTGATTTTACTTAAAATAAAGTTTTAGTTTTTTAGTTTATAGAAAATAAGTAAAAGTAATAGACTCCGGAATTCGAAATAGCAACTCGAAGAACGATCCCCGGCAACGGCGCCAAAAACTTGATGCGCCCGTGAACAGACTCTTACTGTGGTTGGTTCGGTGAGTCGATCGCTGCGGGCGTGCTACATGAGGCCAGTGCACCTATCACAAGTAGTACTCGATATTCGGGGGAATACCGAGGTCGTATTGTTCTCGGGGTCGTATTGACTATTCTTACTCCTCCGGGAGGACTATTATTTTACTGAATATAAGGTGGAGATTTTAATTAAGTAAAGACGAAAAAAGTAAAGGAGCGAAAAAAAACGATTTAGAAAATATTCGATGAAGGGTTAACGCTCGACATCGAATCAGATTAAGACTAAAATAATTTTTAATAATTATAGGACTTAGTTTTCAAATTAATAAAAGGCAACTTGGTCGTGGAGGTTCCACAAATGTGAGCTCACCTAGCTATAGGGATATCGCTCACCTGAACGTTAGGACTATTCGACCGAACGTTAGTCCGACGAAGGATTACTCTTAACGCCCGCTTTACGCTAAGAACCCCGCTATTGGGTAGGGAACCCAATCCGATAGAATTACGCTTGTCCTCTCTCGAGGGTATGCACGCAACTCTATTTACCCAGGGGTGATCTGTCCATACGCACGGCCTCTCGGCTAGCTAGTGTATGGATAACGGAAATAGGGAACACATATCGATTTGTGGTTCTACGCGTCGTTAACCCGGGGTAAACCTTAACTCCTTAAATTAAAGTGAAAATAAAGAGCTTTAATTATTACAAATCATTTTAAATGTCCCAATGCTCTTCGATGTCAAGGCTAATATCGATTAGCCACACATCGGTATGGGGACGGCTTTATAATTTAATGAGGCGCGAGTTCGAAATTAAACGCTAAATGATTATAAGAAGAGGACATAAAGAAAATAACAAACATTTAGAAAGCTGAAAAGTTAGCTAAAACAAGAACTCACGCACACTCCAAATTATAAATAAAACAGAAACTAAGTTATAAAAAAGGAAAATTACAAGTCCTACTCAAACGAGTAAGCGGGAAATAAAGGGCACGCCATTTAACTCTTAACGAGTAGGCGGAAATAAATACAATTACAAGTCTTACTAAAATAATTACAGAAAAATAAAAGACCAGCCATTTAACTCAAATGAGCAGGCGGTAAACAAAATCCGGCCATTTAACTCCTAGCGAGTAGGCAGAAATAAACGCTAACACACACACTCTACATAATTGAAAGAAAGCAATAAAATTATCTCCTACACACATGCACTCTACGTAATTGAAGAAAGCAATAAAATAAAGTATGAAAATTTATCTCCTGCACACACGCAGTCTACATAATTGAAGAAACTAAAAAACTAAAGCATGAAAATAAAGCATGAAAATTTAACACCTACACTCACACACTCTTCATAAATTAAAGAAAGCATAAAGATTATTCTCATACACTCACATACACATTTGAACACAAAATGAAAGTTACCTAAAAATTAAAACTACTACTTTTCTATACTTAGATTTTACCAAAAACAAATAAAAAGAACAAAATAAAATTTTAAGAGAACAAAAGTTTTTCAAAACAAATAAAAAAAACAAAGTTCTTTAAAAATTAAAATAACAAGATTTTCATTCTTATGTTTTCATAAAAGCTATTAAAAAGTGAAAAGAAAATGAAAATAACAAAAAGGGTTTTACAATCCTACAAAAAAACTAAGTAATAAAAAAACATCAAAATCACTTTCAACTCTTTTATAAATACATACGAATGAAAGCATAAAAAGTTTGGTTAGAAAAGGACATGATGAAAAAAGAGGAAAACTTATCATACCTAACTTGGAAATGAAATCTACTACAAAACCTAACATGAAAACAAGTTAAAAACATGAATATTAAACATGTTACACTCATACACACACACATAGACTTTTCATAAAGAGAAAAACAAAGGAGAAACTAAGGATAAAGTGAGAAGAAAAGTGGGCACATGAGTTCATTCCAAAGCCAAATAAGAAGAGAAAAACTAACATTTTATTGATTAAAGGAAACTATTACAAAGTTATTACAAAGCTGAAGCTAAAGTAAAAACAAACATGAAAGAAAAGGGGGGAGAAATCTCCTTACATAGCAAGGGAATCCACGGATGCAGCCCACAAAATACACTAAAGTGGCTCAAAAATGTGAACCCATGGTCATTACAGAAGTGGGGAATTTATAGGAAAAAAAAAAGCAAAGTACATGCCCTCCGACAGAGGCGTGTCGGTGGGCGTGTCACTACTGTTTGCGAAGGCGGCCGGCGATTTGATGGCAAAGTTGACTTCGGGCTGGACACGTGTCGGTCTCGCATTGGTCACACCCCTGGTCACGGTCGTGACGGTGGACGTGTCGGCGAGGTAGAACTGGGTGCGGGTTGCGCCGAAAGTCGCCGCGCAGGTCTTGTCGAGCCATGTGGAATGGTCACGCCCCAGGTCACGGGCGTGACGCTGGGCATGTCGGTTGGTGTCAACACTCGACAATCGTCGAGCGGAAAGTGTCGAGTTGAAATCGTCGAGCTGAGTTTGAGTCACGCCCTAGGTCACGGGCGTGACTCTGGGCGTGTCGCGGGTTCGACGATCGTTGAACTGAATTCGTCGAGTGGAGTGGACACGGGCTTCTGTCATGCCCCGTGTCGGGTGAAACGGGCGTGTCGCCAGGCGTGTCAAGCTTTTTTACTTCAGAAATTTGCAACTTCACGGGATTCTGAGCTATCACGCCCTGGTCACGGGCGTGATCAAAATAACACGGGCGTGTACTGCCCAATTTTGGCAGATTTTGGAATTTTTCTGAAAAATAAAATAGAACAAGTTAGTAGTAAATTTACAAGAATAGGAGCATTTTATTGAACAAAAATAAGTAAAAACGATAAAAATAAATGAAAACGACTAAATTAATGTGCACAAAAATACGTATATTTACAATTCATCATGTGTTTTTTTCTAAAAGCCTTATAAGTGGTTTAGCTATTTTAGAGAAGTCCTTAATAAACCGGCGGTAAAATCCCGCGTGTCCTAAGAAACTTCTCACTGCCTTAACGGAGGTTGGTGCTGGTAATTTCTCTATGGTCTCTATTTTCGCTTTATCAACTTGGATTCCTTGGCTTGAGATTTTATGGCCAAGTACTAACCCTTCTTGTACCATGAAATGACACTTCTCCCAACTAAGCGCTAGGTTCGTCTCCTCACACCTCCTAAGAACTTTCTCTAAATTATTCAAACATAGATCAAATGAGTCGCCAAAAACAGAAAAATCATCCATGAACACTTCCATGATATCTTCAACATACTCGTTAAAGATGGCTAACATGCACCTTTGAAACGTGGCGGGTGCATTACATAACCCGAAAGGCACACGTCTATAGGCAAAAGTACCGAATGGGCAAGTAAATGTTGTTTTCTCTTGGTCTTCTAGTGCTATAGGAATTTGGAGGTATCCAGAAAGTCCATCTAGAAAATAATAATAGGAATGTACTAACAAACGTTCTAATATTCGGTCAATGAAAGGAAGAGGGAAATGGTCTTTCCTAGTGGCATCTTTTAATTTCCTATAGTCAATACAGACACGCCAACCTATTGCCGTTCGCGTTGGAATTAATTCATTTCTATCATTTGCTACCACTATCAGACTACCCTTCTTAGGAACTACTTGGACAGGACTAACCCATGAACTATCCGAAATAGGGTATATAATACCAGCATCTAATAACTTAACAATCTCAGCCTTAACTACCTCTTTCATATTAGGATTTAACCTACGTTGCAGTTGAATAGAAGATTTATAGTTTTCTTCCAAAAGAATTTTATGAGTGCAAAAAATAGGATTAATATCTTTTATATCAGATATTTGCCTTGATATTGCACCTTTACATTTCTTCAATACAATTATTAATTTAGTTTTTTCAATGTTTGAAAGATTAGAGGATATAATAACGTAAGAAGAATTAGTTCCTAAGAAAGCATACTCAAGATGATCCGGTAATTTTTTTAGTTCTACTATTGGTGGATTCTTAGTATTATTCATAAGAGCTTCATAATCTCCTTGAGTAATCAAACTATATTCAGTCGTTCTATTTATTGCAACACTATTATCTAGAAAAAATAAATGTTGAGTAATGTCTTTATTTTTTTTCTTCTTCTAAAAAACAATTAGTAATACAAATTTCAAAAGGATCTCTATAATAAAAATTAGAATTTATAGAAGTCATAAAATCATCAACACCATGAGAAAAATAGCAATAATCATCATTATCTAAAGATTGTTTTATAGTATTGCCAGTTTGAAAAGTGACTTCATCTTCCCCTACTCGCAAGACTAATTTACCATCAAAAACATCAATAAGCGCTCTACATGTAGCTAGAAATAGACGACCTAGTATGAGTGGTACTTTGATATTTTCATCCATATCTAGAATAACAAAATCAGTAGGAAATATAAACTTATCTACCTTAACTAAGGCTCCGTTTGGGAGGACTTATTTTCACCGGTCAAGCGGTCACGACCGCATGAACTGGGACTTAATTAAGGTCCGGTTCATGCTGTCGTGACCGCTTGACCGGTGAAAATAAGTCCCCCCAAACGGAGCCTGATACATCCTCTACTATTCCTCTAGGATACTTAACCGATCGATCCGCTAATTGAATACTCATTCTAGTCGGGCTAAGTTCTCCTAGGCCTAGTTTCAGATATAGTTTATAAGGCATTAAATTTGTACTTGCTCCTAAATCTGCTAAAGCTTTATTGACTTGTAAATCTCCGATTAAACATGGAATTGAAAATGAACCGGGATCCTTAAGTTTTTGTGTTAATTTATTTTGTAGAATAGCGGAACATTCTTCACTAAGTGTGACTAAAGATAATTCCTCTATTTTCTTTTTATTAGAAATTAAATCCTTAAGAAATTTAGCATACTTAGGCATTTGAATAATTTCAGAAAAAGGTAAATTAACATGTAATTGCTTAAACATAGATAAAAATTTACCATACTGCGCGTCCATGTGCTCCTTGTTAAGCTTTGCTGGGTATGGTATTGCTGGTTGGTACTCCATTGGTTGCACGTTCATCTCGCTTGATCCTTCGTCGCTAGACTCCATTTGGGGTGCTTCCTTCGCAGGCCTTAGGTCTTGTAACTCCTTTCCGCTCCTCAATTGAATGGCTTTTGCATGCTCCCTTGGATTTATCTCAGTGTTCCCCGGAAGTATTCCTTGTTGCCTTTCAGAAACCATCCATGCAAGCTGGCCAATCTGATTCTCCAAATTCCGAATTGAACCCTCTTGATTCCGGAAGGCTATATCGGTAGTTTGCATGAACTTGGTAAGCACATCTTCCAATGTAGGCTTCCTTGGTTCCGGATGTGGTTGTTGTCCAAACATGGGTTGCTTCCCTTGATTTTCTTGTCCTCCCCAAGAGAAATTGGGGTGGTTCCTCCATACAGGATTATATGTAGAACTATATGGGTTGTTGGCTTGATTGAAAGGAGGTCTAGTATTGTTGCCCATATAGTCAACATGCTCTTGAACTTGAGGTTCACAACCAGGCATTCCACTGCATGAAGCGTCCCATTGTTGAGGTGTCATGGAGGGTGATGCTAAGACAAGGTTGTCCATCTTTTGGTGAAGCTTCTCCACTTGAATAGCTAAGGCGGTGACGACATCCACTTCATAAATTCCTGCGGTCTTGCTAGGCTTTTGTCTTACCATAGTCCATTGGTAATTATTTATAGCCATATCTTCTATCAACTGCTGAGCCGCTTCAGGTGTCTTGTTGTTCAAAGTGCCTCCACTAGCCGCATCAATCATCTGTTTAGTGGCCGGATTGAGACCATTGTAGAAGGTCTGAATCTGAAGCCATGAAGGTAGAGCATGGTGGGGACATCTCCTCAAAAGGTCTTTGAATCGTTCCCATATGTCGTACAACGATTCAGATTCCATTTGAAAAAAATGTAGAGATGTCATTCCTTAACTTCGCAGTCTTTGCAGGCGGAAAATACTTCATCAGAAACTTTTCAACCATCATGTCCCAAGTATTAATCGACCCTCTAGGTAGTGAGTTCAACCACTGCTTCGCCTTATGCCTTAAAGAAAATGGAAACAATCTCAATCGAATGGCATCGTTGGAAACACCATTGATCTTGAAGGTGTCACATATCTCCAGGAATCCGGCCAAGTGGGTGTTAGGATCCTCATCTTGCAAGCCATCATACTCGACATACTGTTGAACCATTTGTATCACACTAGGCTTCAATTCGAAGTTATTGGTAGCTATCGGTGGTCTAACGATGCTTGACCCGGTTCCTAGGAGATTAGGTCTAGCAAAGTCAGACATGGTTTGCTCATTTTGGTTGGCCATGGTGTCTAATTTTTTCGGATGATTCTCTCCTTGGTTCACCGTCTCCTCTTCTGATAGTCCGTTTGAAATGTCTGTGGTATTAATACCCACGTCCCTTAGGTTAGTGTTATGGATAAGTCGCTCAGGTTCAGGATGAAATTGTACTAGCCCAGAATTTTTGCCCCTGGTCATAGACTAACAGACTACAAAATAGAGATTAAGCGATATAATTATTCAAATACTAATCTACAACTATTTATTACTAAAAAAAAATTGGTAGATCAATAAAATTTAGACTTTCGAAATATTGAAAACGTCCCCGGCAACGGCGCCAAAAACTTGATGATTGCTTGGCTAACAAGTAATAACTAAATGCGATTTCATTCTACATTCTAGTAATACTATGTAGATGGGCATAAGCTAGATTGAATTAACTTCAGGCAAATGCACCTATCAATCATAGTACAGGAGAAATCTACATCTCGTGTCGTATTCCATAGGGCCCTTTCAAGTATTCGTACTCATCCACACTCTATTATCGTACCTATAAGTAAAATTGATATCTAAACTAGATTGATCTAACTATAACTATTTGGATAATTCAATATTGAAGAAGTAAATATGTTAAAAAGCAAGAAGCTTATGAGCTTTTACATGAACAAACTCATTTATTAACTCAATTCTAAGTAATCATGGAGAAAGTAAAACTATCAAATTCATTGTAATGTAAAGGTTAACGTTCATCAAATTCTCTCTCGAGCAATTCCAATCGTAAACCTAAGTTAGTAAATTTTCTCTCGAACAATTTACAGCACTCAAGTTCGCATTAAGTACAAAACCTTATTATTACATAAATTCATGAAACCTTATCTCTAAAATATCATGAATCCATTTACTCGTATTTCAATTTTCCAAACAACATATCTCTCGATCATGGAGTTTGATTCACAAATAGAGTTAACACCACAATATGGACATATAAATATTATCACAAACAACAAATTTCTCAATCTATAAATTTGCAAATTTTGTAAGGGAAAGAAGCAATCCATAATGAAGATGAAACCAATTGTTTGTAAGCCTAAATATGAATAAAATACCACGAATTTGATGTAAACAAAGCGATACATGATTACTAAAGTGTTCAAATATAAGTTCATGCAAATTAAAACATAAACAAAGTTGAATCACCGAGAGAAAGGAAAGATTAAAAGGGATTAATGAATAGATAAAATGCATACAAAATACCCTTCAATCCTCCTTCTCTTGGATGCTCCACTTCAGGCTTCAGAAGTTCTCCAATTCCAGAATGATCCAAAAGTTCCTCTCTAATTTTTCTACAGGAAATATATAGTCCCTTTGCAAACAAGTCGGACACGGGTTCCAACACGACCGTGTGTCAGGCCGTGTGGACGGTTCCTAGGAGGTTCCCCATGAACAGGCGTGTCTGGTAGTGGGCCGTATCAGATGACATGGGTACTGACACGGCCGTGTTGTTCTTCACGTTCCTCAGACACAGGTTGGTCGGCAGTCGTGTTCAAATATGACACGGGTAGGCACACGGGCGTGTTCCTACCCGTGTGAGTCTCTGTCTCCTGCATCCAATTTCTTCAGCTCCAGGGTACATAGGACACAGGTAGGCACACGACCGTATGTCCACTCGTGTGCGCTAAATTTTTGTCCTGCCATCAGCCATGTTGACTCCGTGAACTCCTCTGTTTGCTCCAAGACTTTTAGTTCAACTGGTTAGCGCTACTTGCATATAAGAGTGAAGGAATAAATTATATAGCTCAATATAAGGAATAACAAAAATCCTAACTGTACTCTTCTAATCATGATAAGACAATTCTTTGACTTTTCTCGCGAAATTACTACAAAAGGAGGTAAAAATAGTAGACATGATTACAATTATGATAGTAAAAAGTCTATCATAATCGCACTCATTAGGGACACTCTCGTGTCTCTACCCGTATCATACATTTCGTCGATCTCAACACACTTCGTCGATCTCGACACGCTCTGTAGAGTTCAACTCGACACACACGAGAAGTAACACGCCGGTGTCTCTACCCGTGTCGGTCCAGTCATGCCCGTGACCCAGGGCGTGTAACCCACTCAACACTTTGTCGAGAGAAAATTGTCGACCTCTCGACACAGCGGGATACGCCCTGTGACACGCCCGTGTCACAGGCGTTGATCTCGACACACTTCGTCGATCTCGACACACTTCGTCGATCTCGACACACTTCGTCGAGTCCAACTCGACACACACACGGGTAGGGACACGCCTGTGTATCTACCCGTATCACTTCACACGGGTAGTGACACGTCCGTGTCACTACCCGTGTCCTTCTCTGGATATACTCGAGTCGTCGACTCGAGAGCTGGCCTCTCCCACACGGGTAGGGACACACCCGTGTCTCTACCCGTATCTTATGCTTGACTGATTTCACCTCCTATTCACATTTGCTTCCCAGTTATCAACACTCCCCTGAACCCAAGTCAGCTCTCCCGACTCAAAAACACGCATGTTGAAGTTGGTGACCGGGCGGTCTGGCGGTCTGGCTTGGCAGCATGATGACCGAGCAGTTTTGTTGTTACCCTTCAGCGGTTTGGTTGTTGTGTGTTGCAGTATGAGGTCCAAGCGGTGTAGCGGTTTGTCTCTGGCGACTTGGAGACCGGGCGATCTAGCGGTCTCCCATGGCGATCTCTCTCTCTCTCTCTCTCTGGTAGTAGCCGAGCGGTTAGCCGTTCTGTCTAACCGCGCGGCTTGTGCGGTTTGTGTCTGTATAGTCCGCTTGTGTCCTATAAATTTTTTGTCTCACATCTCTTATTTGTATTCTCTCTTCTCTCCTCCATTCTATATAAGGGAGGTCATACCTTTGTAATTGATACCTTTTTGGGATAATAAAGTTTCTGTTAAATCACTTCCGATTTGTTTCTGTTGGTTTCTAACATGGTATCAGAGGAAACAGTCTTTTCCTCCTGATTGTGTGCGCTCCCTGATTCTCGTGGCTTGATTCTTCTTTCCGCGACCTGTCTTCACAGATTGACTTCTCTTCTGACCGCTGCCCTGTTCGCGCGGCTTGTCTCTCCTTGCATCTCTTCTCTAGCTGCTCTTCTTTGTTGCCGCGACCTGTCCTTAAGTCGCAGCGACCTACTCTCCTCCTCTTAGTCGTCGCGCCCTGTTTGGTCATCACCGCGATCTTGTTGCTCCTCTCCTAACCGCCTTCGCTCCTCGCTAGCCGCTCCTGCTTACTAGCCGTTGCGGCCACTCTTTTGTCGTCCGACCTATTTTCTCCTGCCTGCGACCTTCCTAGCCGCGCGGCCTGCTTCTGTTCACCCGGCTTGCAACTTGTTGTTGTCGCCACTGCTTCATGTTCTCTCATCGTCTCTCTTCAATGGATTCCACCTCCAAGTTGTCCGCCTTGGTGGTCACCTCTTCTGGTAGTGCCCACACTGTTACTCGTGGACGATGATTGATCGACTCTGGTGCTACAAAAAATCATATGACAGGCAATCCTTAGTTTTTCTCTCATCTAGACACATATGATCGGTTGCCCTCGGTCATAGTTGCTGATGGCTCTCCCTCCCCGGTCAATGGGGCGGGAATGGTTCAAGTCACTCCCTCTCTGTGCCTGGCAGATACCCTCTATGTGCCCCAGTTTCCTTGCAATTTACTATCGGTTACTTCTTTATTCAAGCAACTACAGTGCTCCGTCACATTCACTCCTACTTCTTGTTCTTTTTAGGATCCGGCCTCCCAACGGACGATTGCTACTGTGACTGAGAGCGGCGGCCTCTACTTCCTCGACAACGTCTCTGCTCTATCCGCCTTCTCCTCCTCCTCTACATATCTTCTCCAATGGCATCTTTGCCTTGGTCATGTTCCTCCCCGGCTTCTTCGCCAGCTTCTGCCCCACCTCCCTTCGCATCATCCTCCTCTTAATTGTGACACATGTCAACTTGGCAAGCATCACCGCTCCTCCTTTCCTCCAAAGCAAGATCGTGGTTCTACGCGTCCGTTTGATCTTGTTCACTCCGACATCTGGGAACCTGCTCCTACCCTTACTGTTGGTCAGGGTAGTTCCTATTTTGTTACTTTCATTTATGACTTTTCTTGCTCTACTTGGGTATATCTCTTACGCGACCGCTCTGAACTTTTTGATATCTGGCAATCCTTTTACCATTCCATTCATACTCTGTTTGATGTCTCCATTAAAATATTACGCTCGGATAATGCAAAAGAATATCTCAGTCACGCTTTTTCCTCTTTCTGCACGCAACATGGGATTATTCATCAAACCAATTGCGTTTACACCTCCCAACAAAATGGAGTAGCGGAACGCAAATCCGTCACCTCCTTGATGTCGCTCGCACTCTGCTCACACAAATGCATGTCCCTCGCTCCTACTGGGGCTATGCTGTTCTCATCGCTTGCTATCTCATCAATCGCATTCCCTCCACCGTTCTCTATGGTCAAACTCCATTCTCCATTCTCTATCCGGGCAAAGAACCCTTTCCCCTTCCTCTACGTATCTTTGGCTGCACAACCTTTGTGCATGCTCCCTCTGCCACCCGCGACAAACTCTCCCTGTGGTCCACTAAATGTGTCTTTCTGGGGTACTCTCCCACTCAGAAAGGTTATTATTGCTTTGACCCCGTTACCCGGAAGCAATTTGTCTCTGCGGATGTCACCTTCTTTGAAAATACATCTTACTTCTCTTCCTCTTCCTCCTCTACTCCTGCTGATCCTACCTCTCACCACAACCCCACAATTCCCTCTGCTCCTACTACTGTTCCACCATCTCCACCATCTCCACCATCTTCACTATCTCCACCCTCTCCCGCCTCTTCTCCCCCATCTCCCTCCTCTTCGCCGCTGTCGCTCTCTCCTCCCGGGCCAGCTCACTCCGCCCCGGATGCTCTGGTTGCTGAGGAACATGCCGACCTGGATCTCCCCATAGCTATTCGCAAAGGGGTGCGGACGTGTAGCCTACACCCCCTTGATGCTGTTGTTTTATATGATCTTCTTACCTCTTCTTGCAGGGCCTTTGCTTTGGCTATCTCTGCCACTGCCACACCTCGTTCCTTCCAGGAGGCCCTTGTTATTCCTCACTGGAAGATGGCCATGGATGAGGAAATGGCGACCCTCACGGAGCGGGGTACCTGGACTCTTGTTCCTCCTCCCTTCGGTACTGATGTTGTTGGGTGTCGCTGGGTCTTTGTGGTCAAATTTGGCCCGGAAGGCACGGTGGATCATTATAAGGCTCGCCTTGTTGCTAAGGGCTTTACTCAGACCTATGGGGTTGATTACTTTGACACTTTCTCTCCCGTGGCTCGTCTCAGCACTATACGGGTCCTTCTCTCTGTGGCGGTCAATAGAGATTGGCCGATTTTCCAGCTGGATGTAAAGAATATCGTCCTTTATGGTGATCTTCAGGAGGTCATCTACATGGAGCAACCTCCTGGGTATGTTGCTCAGGGAGAGACACGAGTATGCCGGCTGAAGAAGGCAATCTATGGCCTCAAGCAGAGCCCTCGGGCTTGGTTTGACAAGTTCAGAGGCATCGTGGCGGCCATTGGTTTTGCGCGCAGCTCTGCCGATCACTCGCTATTTATTCGCAAAACCTCCTCGGGACTGGTGGTTCTTGCTGTGTATGTCGATGATATTCTTCTCACTGGCGATGATCATGAAGGGGTAGCCTTGACAAAGCGTCATCTTCGTCAACATCTGGTCACGAAAGATATGGGCTCTCCGAAGTACTTTTTGGGGATCGAAATCTCTCGGAAGCCCAACTCCTTAGTCCTCTCCCAGCATAAGTATGCCCTTGATCTATTAAAAGAAGCAGGATTGACTGGAGCCAAACCTACCTGATGACCCATGACAATTGGAGAAGACAAAACCTGCACATATGATTCGCCTCTTCTTTCAGATACTATGCGGTACAGGCGTCTAGTTGGTAAGCTCATATATCTCACAGTGACTAGGCCCGACATTTCCTATGATGTGGGCAAGGTGAGTCAATTCATGCAAGCACCTAGGGAGTGCCATCTACAGTCCGCCTTGCGGATCTTGGAGTATGTCAAAGCTGCTCCTGGGAAAGGATTACTCTTTCAGAAGAATGGTCATCTGAGGGTTGAAGCATACTCAGATACGAGTTACGCTGATGACAAAGGGGATCGCAAGTCTACCTCCGGTTTTTGCACCTTTCTTGGGGGAAATCTGGTAAGCTGGAAGAGCAAGAAGTAGTCTGTTGTTTCCAGGTCCAGTACTGAAGCAGAGTATCAGAGTATGGCATCGACCACTTGTGAGTTAAAATGGATACGGGCTCTCATGCTGGATTTAGGAGAGGTCTACAACCATCCTCTACGTATGTTCTGTGACAACAATGCTGCCATATACATCTCCAAAAATCCGGTCTTCCATGAAAGAACCAAGCACATTGAGGTTGACTGTCATTTCATTCGTGAAGAGATTTTGAAGGAACAAATTTGCACTCCCTTCGTCACTTCTGATAAAGAGTTGGCTGACATCTTCACCAAGCCAGTATCCGCCTCGCTTCTTCATATTTGTGACAAGCTGGGCATGATCGATATATATGCTCCAGCTTGAGGGGGAGTGTTGAAGTTGGTGACCGGGCGGTCTGGCGGTCTGGTTTGGCAGGTTGATGACCGCGCAGTTTTGATGTTACCCTTCAGCGGTTTGGTTGTTGTGTGTTGCTGTCTGAGGTCCAAGAGGTCTAGCGGTGTGTCTCTGGGGACTTGGAGACCGTACGATCTAGCGGTCTCCCATGGCGATCTCTCTCTCCCTGGTAGTAGCCGAGCGGTTAGCCCTTCTGTCTAACCGCGCAGCTTGTGCGGTTTGTGTCTGTATAGTCCGCTTGTGTCCTGTAAATTTTTAGTCCCACATCTCTTATTTGTATTCTCTCTTCTCTCCTTCATTCTATATAAGGTAGGTCATACCTTTGTAATAGATACCTTTTTGGGATAATAAAGTTTCTGTTAAACCACTTCCGGTTTGTTTCTGTTCGTTTTTAACAACGCACGAGGGGCCTAGTGCGATTCGGGACGTTACAAATCCTATAAACAAAATAAAAGATTTCGTCCCCGAAATCAGGCTTAGGCTATGGGGAGAAAAGCATAACAGAAAATATAATATGCTTTTAAATAAAATTATCTTGAGCAAACAACTCCGGATAGCGTTTTTGCATCAAATCCATTGGGTCTCATGTATATTCCTCCTTCCCATGATTAGACCATAGCACGTTCACCAAGGGAACGCTTTTGCAGCGTAACTTTCTTGTCTAGTTATCTACGATCCGCACCGGCTCTAGTCGCACAGACCTATCAGACGCCACAGCACCATCAGTTGTGGGGATGTATTGATCGGGCTGCAACACCGCCTTCCGAAGCGACGACACATGGAACACGTCGTGGAGGTTCTTTAGTTCGGACGGTAACTCCAACCGATAGGCCAACGAGCCAATCCTTTCCAATATAGTATAAGGCCCAACATACCTTGGGCTGAGCTTTTTCACACCACGCACACGTGACACTCCATGCATCAGTCGGATTTTTAGGAACACCTTATCACCCACTTGAAACTCCACCATCCGGTGCCTTGCATTATAATACTTCGCCTGTCGACTTTGAGCCTCCAACATGAGATCCCGTATCAGTCTAACCGCCGCATCAGTATCATCAATATATTCAACACCCAAAGCCTTCGGGTCTTCATCTTGCACCCAAGACAAGGGGGTTCTACACCTCCTTCCATAAAGAGCTTCATGAGGATCCATGTCGATGCTAGCCTGGTGGCTGTTGTTGTAGGAGAATTCTACCAACAGTAAGAGCCTTTCCCACGGCTCTCCTCTATCCAACACACATAATCTCAACAAATCTTCCAATGTCCGGATGGTCCTTTTAGATTGCCCGTCCGTCTGAGGATGAAACGCAGTGCTGAAGGTAAGGCGCGAACCCAAATATGCCTGAACCGCTTTCCACTCCTTGGAGGTAAACCGACCATCACGATCAGACACGATCGTCTTAGGCACGACATGATACCGTACGAATTGCTCCACAAAAAGGCGTACTAAGTCATCCACATGAGCTTCTTTCTTCATAGGGATAGACCGGGTTACTTTCGTCAGGCGATCAACTATCACCCACACCGAATCATTCCCAGAGCGTGAGCGAGGTAACCCATGGACGAAGTCCATGGAGACATCCTCAAACTTCCACTCGGGGATGGGCAACGATTGTAACAAACCACAGGGACTCTTGCATTCTTCCTTCACCCTTTGACAAGCTTCGCAATGTGTAACAAAATATCGGGCATCCTTCTTCATTCCCGGCCAACACATGGTCTTCCGCAAACTGGCGTACATCTTAGCAATACCCGGGTGCACTGAATATTGAGAGCAATGAGCCTCTCTTAAGATATCCTCTCGGATTTTACCGCCCTTGGGAATGTAGAGTCGGCCATGAAAATAAATGAGGCCGTCTTTTAGCGTATACTCATCCGTAGTCCCATCTTCGATTGACATGATTGTCGGGGCCAGGGCCGCATCCATTCCTTGCTCCACTCTGATTCGGTCTCGGATATCAAAAACTATGCTCATGCTTGTCAAGTACTCCGTATACTCTGCCGAAGGAGCCTTAAATATCAATGTAATATCCATCTCCTAAATCATCCGAGCCAACTCCATACTCATCAACCGAGACTTGGGCTAGAACCTGGTACTTTTCTACTCAACGCATCGGCTACCGAGTTCGCTTTTTCGGGGTGGTAGTTCATGGTGAACTCATAGTCGCATAGAAATTCTAACCACCGCCGTTGTCTCAAGTTCAACTCCTTCTGAGTATGAACGTACTTCAAGTTTTTGTGGTCTGAAAAGATCTCGCAGTGGACGCCGTATAGATAATGCCTCCAAACCTTCAAGGCAAACACCACTGGTCCCAATTCCAAATCATGAACTGGGTAATTGATTTCATGCTTCTTCAGTTGTCTTGAAGCATAAGCAATCACGTGCCCGTGCTGCATCAATACCGCTCACATCCCTTGATATGATGCGTCAGTGTAAACTTGAAATCCTTCCTTCCTAGATGGAAGTGCAATGATGGGGGCGGAGGTAAGTCTATCCTTCAGATCCTGGAACCCCGCTTCACATTGGGGTGTCCACTCAAATGACACACCTTTCTTCGTAAATGATGTAAGAGGGAAGGCAATCTTGGAGAATCCTTTCACGAACTTGCGGTAGTACCCGACAAGTCCAAGGAAGCTCCGCACATCGGCCGCCGACCTCAAGGGAGACCACTCCTTCACGACACGCGCCTTGGCTGGATCCACCGCTAGCACAGCTCCACTAATCACGTGACCAAGAAAGCAACCTCCTTAAGCCAGAATTCGCACTTGCTGAATTTGGCGTACAAGGCGTGCTCCTTCAATTTCTTCAACACCAAGGTCAGGTGCTTGACATGCTCCTCCTCCATCTTTGAGTATACCAAGATGTCGTCGATGAAAACAATGATGAAGATGTCCAAATACGGTTCAAATACCTTGTTCATCAGGCTCATGAAAGCCAAAGGGGCATTTATGAGCCCAAACGACATTACCGTGAACTTGTACAACCCATATCTTGAACTAAAGGCCGTTTTTTGGATGTCCCCTTCTTGTATTCTCAACTGATAATACCCTGAGAGCAAGTCCAGCTTAGAAAACCAATGTGCTCCCACTAGTTGATCGAACAACTCGTCGATACGAGGTAACGGATAAGCGTTCCGCACCGTCAGCCGATTGAGTTCCCGATAGTCCATGCACAAATGCAGGGTTCCATCCTTCTTTTTCACGAACAATACAGGGGCTCCCCAGGGTGACGAACTTGGGCAAACGAACCCTGACTCCACCAGTTCTTGCAGTTGAACTCTAAACTCCGTGAGTTTCTTCGGGGCCATTCGGTAAGGGGCCTTGGATACATGCTTGGCACCAGGTACTAGATTAATCTGGAAGTCAACCTCTCTATGCCGGGGTAATCCTGGCAGTTTCTCAGGAAATACCTCGGGGAAGTCCCGCACTACCCGTACGTCTTTCATATCCAATGCTATCTCCTTCAACTCGAACCAGATCATGAAGACTTCATCCCCCTTCATATTGGCTTTTATAACCTGAATGGAAGATAACGAAATGTGAGGTGTGAAGCTAATACCTTAGAAGATGACGTCGGAGTCTCCATGTCTCAAGTAAATTCGTTTCTCTGCACAGTCAATCCTTGCAAAGCGCCAGTCCAACCACGCCATGCCCAAAATGATGTCAAACTCCGACATTCTCAAGACCGTGGCAGGTGTATCGAAGGCCTTTCCTTCAATAAATATCTCGAACTCGCACTTAGCGGTTGCAATCATCTCCGAGCCACCCAGTAGGCGCACTCGTCGGGCTATACCAGTAAAGTATTGTATGCCCTCCATGTCCTTAATGAAGTCCTCAGATACAAAGGAGTGTGAGGCACCAGTATCGAACATCGAATAGGCCGTCTTCCCGCCAACTATCACGGTGCCTAAGTACCAATAACCAAAACTCAACAGTAGGTGTCCAGCATGTTGTAAGAAGGTTAAGTTAAACAATAAAAATGTGAAAGCTAAATGCAACATACCTGCAATGACATCCTGGGGATTCCGTTCTTGCGCCATATCCAGCGCGTACACTTGATCCCGGGCAGGACTGGGGTTTCCTCCTCGTGGTCCTTGTCCTCAACCACGCATATAACCCCTCCCCCGCGGAGCTGTCGGAGGGAGAGCAGGAGGGACATTCCCAAAAAACCGCGGTCAGAAATGTCGAATGTGGCCCGGCTGGTTGCATTCAAAACACACCAACCCATGACGCCCTTCAGGTTACTGAAATTGTTGAGGCTGTGGCGGTGGAGGCAACGCGGGTGGCTGCGGGACCGGTTGCTCCACTCTAAAATCTCGGTGGAAACGCCCTCCACCTCTTTGATGTCCTCTTCCACCTCCAAAGTCCTGCCTTCTTCTATTGCTTGGGCCAACTTCCATCACACCCTCCGCAGGTCTTTTACCACTACTCAAGTGATCCGCCTCCAATCTCTTCGCCATGTCGATAATCTCCGCCAAGCTAGCGTCCGCTATAAACAAAAGGGTCTGCCTTAGGGGATCTCGCAGCCCTTTGTAGAAATGTTTGGCGTATCCTCTATCATCCAAATCATAAGAAGCTGCGAACCTCGCGAGGTGCTGAAACTCTCGCTGATATTCTGTAACTGATTTTGATCCTTGCTTCAGCAGAAGAAACCTCTCTTCGAGTTCATTTCGAGCGGATGTGGGGATGAAGTGCTCCAAGAAGACATCCGAGAACTCATTCCAACTTATCTTTTATAGACCCGACCTTGGAAGGTGGAGCCCATGAGGGACTTCCACCACCTCTTTGCATGTAGTTCCAAAACGGACACCGCCAACGTCACAGCCATGTTGGCTGGGCAACGGATCCCCGCCAACAATTCCTGCACCGTGTCAAGCCATTCCTCCGTGCGTACGGCCGACTCCATCCCGAGGTAGGCGGGAGGGGAGAGGGACCGAACGGTGCTCAACCAGTTAGATCCTGGGGCCTATTGTTGCACCGGAGGCTGCTGCGCCCTAAAAGCATTGAGGATGGCGGTGAGCATCTGCCCCAACTCAGATTGTTGGAACTGAGTGGGTATGGAAGGGGTAGGAGTACCCCCCATCGGCTCAACATGAACTGGAATCAACACGTAGAACACAAAATTATGGTCAGGTTGGCTAATCTTGAGGTCAAAGTTGGACAGCCTAGTGTGAATTACATATGCACACACCACTACTTTCTCTAAGTCAGTTTGTCCCCAAACGGACTAATCGAGCGGGGGTGGCACCATTGTTGAATGACTTCTTTAGTTAAGGATCGCGGCAAACTGATACTATTTGTAAGACCCCCCTCTCGGATCCCAAAATACAACACGAAGGGGGTCTTATGCCCGGAACAGCCGCCTTGCAGTAGCATTAGCACACGGGCTAACCTGTACCACAAGACGCCTATTCCGCGGGCTACAACCAATATCAACAATAACATGCCAACCCAACCATAATATAAAAGAGAGAGAAGTCAAATCCACACTAAGTATATAGTCCAACAACATCAAATAAGAGAAGCTAACACATGCTTCTACAATATCAGAGTACAACTATAAAATTGCCCAAACGGGCTACATCAGAGTCGCTCAACACTCACATCCGTAACCGACGGTAGCGACGGCACCGTCACATCAGGACCTGTCGTCCTGGCCTAGCTGTCCTGCTGCAAATCTGCGACTGCTCTACCTGCGGGGAGACCTCCTAAAAAGGAAGACGTAGCAACTGTTAGTCAAAAAGACTAAGTGGCTTCACATCCGCTCCCCGGCGACTCCTCGGCACCGGGCGGAGAAAGGAACAAGGGTACAATATGTATAAGAAATTAAATAGGTACAAGCAGGTGGTAATAGTACATGAATAACAATATTATAAACTAGCAGTTCTACTTGAGCAATAATAATTCAACAAGAACAAGTAACCACAACAAGTAAGTAACTTAACTTATAAGGATGCCCATACAAGCTTTTAAGTTAATGATCGGTTTACATAAAGTAAATCATCGTATATGAGTGCCCATACAAACTTATACGATAAGGATCTTGTTGTGCAATGTTATGAAATGGTATGTATGCTATGCAATGACTCACCCATGTTTAAGCACATGCAATTGCTATGTCGACACAGACTGTAGTTCCCACTATTCGAGCAGGTAGCTAACCTCTCAGGCATCAACCGTCGTGGTCAGGGGGTGACAGTAGACCGGGCATCTCTACTACTAGGCAGACATCCACACTGCTTCACCTAGGCCTCCGTATGCCTCAACGCTAAGAACACAACAGCGGATCCCATTGGTACTATGGCCCAGCAGGGGTCTCAGGTAGATGTGCACTGAGAGCACAGCCCCGAACTGGCCTTGTGTGACTCGGAAGGGGCCTCAGAAGTAAGCACGAGTACAAAGCCCAACCATTCACTTGGCACGGAAGGGGCCCCGGGACGTGAACATCGAGGACACAGCCCAACCGCCGAAAGTCTAACTGTCAACTCCCGTCGGTGTGACGATCGGCGAGCTCGTAGACCTGCGACACTATCCTTAATCCAGGATTACGACAACGCGTGTCGACTCACACCGCATGCAAATTCCACATCACCATGGCTGTAAGGGGCCTCGAAAGTAAGAACGATGACACAGCCCAACCATCCACTCGGCACGGAAGGAGCCCCGGGATGTTAACACTGAGGACACAGCCCAACCGTCCGTCTATACCTCATCTCAACACTAACCCAACTAGTGATGGTCAACACCGCACTTACATCCTTCCACAATACTACCCATAGGGAGACTACGCTTTAAGTATTGGACTACTAAATTTCATTCCAACCATCAAACATACTCATGGTCATAATTTATCCTTCTATATGTCATTCCAAATGATTTCCACATAAAATAACATAATGCGCATATATAATAGTCTACCAATTTCTAACAAGTCATTTCGTTTAAGTAAGAATGCTTCACAATTCAGTTATAAGAAATTCAATTAGTAATCTTCATCATTCATAGCACTACGGTGGTTAACATAGAATAGTTCACCAAAATCTCGAGTTAATATGCAACATCGATTCCACCGAATCCAAATCCATATATTATAAAAACCCAGAATTTAAGTGCACAATAAATCTAGATAGCAACTTCGACTAGAGATTCCCGAATCTACAAGAATCTGGTGAAGGCATGTAACCACTCGATGGAAAGGTCTTTCCATGGACTACAACTTTCGTATTCAGCCCACAACCCAAATTTGAGTGTATCCTATTCGAAATCGGATTCAAAGTCCGCTGCGCATAGAACACAATTTCTGCATGCAGGTTTGCCGGATGTCAATTTCGTTCAGACTTTCCCGTGGCTGCACACATCGCCTGAAGTCGTGCAACCATTCGTTGGAAAGGTATTTTCAAGGGCTTCAACTTTTGTGTTTAGTCGACAGCCCAGATCTGGACATATCACACCTTAAAATGGTCAAGAAACTCGCTGCGCGCAAAACACAGATTCTGCACGCGTCTTAAAGAGGAATGAACGGCATCGGTTCATCTCTCTCCTCAAGTTGGTCTTCCAAAATCACACAGAAATTTCTCCTCCCTTATTCACCCTCATGAGGCCATGATGCTTCACGAAACCATCCCCCATCTTCACATAGAAAGTTGGAGAGGTTGAAGACACAACTAGCCTTAGAGCACAAGCCCTAGAACGGCCTCCTCCTAGAGAAATCAACATCTCACTAGTCTAGACTCTTTTGAGTCGACATCTCACCTATATATCTACAGATCTAGCACCAAGGGAGTGGGGAGGAAGCTCACCTCATTTCCAGCGTTTCCACTATTTCCGGCCATGGATCTTGTGACTCTTCTCGGCGGCATCTTCTTTTTCACGGCGGTGGCGGTTCTCCTCCTCTTGGACTTGCTCCAGCAGTTTTCTTTCTCTACAGAAATTTCTCTTAGGGAAAAGGGCTAGAATGAGGAGTGAAAACGGCTCGGGTTTTCACAACCCTTATATATGAAAAGTGACAAGGGTAGGGACATGCCCGTGTCCTTACCCGTGCGCTGCTTGGGCGAAGCGTCAACGACGGTTTTAGTGTCGGTTCAATACTCGACACGAGTAGGGACACGCCTGTGTCCCGACCCGTGTCCACATAACATGGCCGTGTTCCCTGGCCGTGTCCTTCTCTGGATACATCTAGACGAACTTAACTCGACATACCGACATACGGGTAGGGACACTCCCGTATCTCTACCCGTGTCATACATTTCGTCGACCTCGACACCCTCTGTCGAGTTCAACTGAACACACTCTATCGATTTCAACTCGACACACACACATATGGGTAGGGACACGCCCATGTCTCTACCTGTGTCATACATTTCGTCGATCTCAACACACTTCATTGATCTCGACATGCTCTATCGAGTTCAACTCGACACACGGGTAGTGACACGCCCGCGTCTCTACCCGTGTCGGTCCAGTCATGCCCGTGACCCAGGGCGTGTAATCCACTCGACACTTTGTCGATAGAAAATTGTCGACCTCTCGACACAGCGGGACACACCCTGTGATATGCCCGTGTCACAGGCCGTGTACCCCTGCTTGCCACGTCGATCTCGACACACTTCGTCGATCTTGACACACTTTGTCGAGTCCAACTCAACACACACATGGGTAGGGACACGCCGGTGTCTCTACCCGTGTCACTTCACACGGGTAGGAACACTCCCGTGCCACTACCCATGTCCTTCTCTGGACATTCTCGAGTCATCGACTCAAGAGCTGGCCTCTCCCACACGGGTAGGGACACGCCCGTGTCTCTACCCGTATCCTATGCTTGACTAATTTCTCCTCCTATTCACATGTGCTGCCCAGTTTTCAGCACTCCCCTGAACCCAAGTCAGCTCTCCTAACTCAAAAACACGCACGAGGGGCCTAGTACGATTCGGGACGTTACAATGACTACAATACCCAAGTTTCATCACTGTTCAATGAGTTTTAATACTCTATCCTATCACTACAAAGTTTGTGCCCTAAAGTAGGGTTGGGGTTTTTAGTGGCCTACCTATCTCCACAACCTCTAAGATTTTTACCAGAGGTCTTTAGATACCCTAGTACCCTCCCTACCAAATTTCAAGTCCATACAAGGGCATTTGACCACATGCCCCTCACAAGACACCAAAGACCATCCTTAGGGTTTGGTCTTGGGTCCTAGGGAAAACCTACCCCAACCCACCCCATCTTACATGGGAGGGTGTTAAAACTCATGCCAAGTCAGTGACCTAAATTTCAACCTCTGTTGAGGTGGTTTGACCGCTCAAACTCAAAGTGCACTTTTGACCTAAATACCCATATTATGGCAAGGTTAGGGTTTGCAAGAATTCAATCCAAATCATCTCCAAAGGAGATGAAATTTTATCCAAAGACTTCTGATGACCCCAAGGACCACTCACCAAAATTTGGGTGAGTTTGGAGGTCATTTGGTCTCTTAATTAATTTACCCTAGAGTAATTAAATAATTTCCAAAACTATAGACATATTATCCCCAAAACTTCTCATGTTTGGGCAGAACCTAGGTATAGACTAGGGTGACTCCCTGCCCAAATCTCAAGTCCTTTGGACAAGATATGAAGTGTGGGCACTCATTTTAATCTCTGCCTAGCTCTAGGTATAGACCCCACTAAAATGTGTGCCCTGGTCAAACCAGGCACCCATATTGGTTCAAACTAATTTTAAATTAAAGTAAACCCCTAGGGCTACAAATTCTATGTTGACCATTTTCTATGACTTAGCCTCTAGGTATTTTTAATAATTATAAACATTAAGTACTAACAGTGTGATGGAAATGAAATAAACAGAAAATATATAACCTATAGTTTAATTCATATTAGCACGAATCTTGGCGTAATAACGGACGACATCTGGTCGTCGTCCCTAGCGTGCCAATGGCCAGGATTGATTCTTCCTCGGCCATCTTCAATCCACTGTCGTCGGCCACCCAGCCACCTCCCTGGCCAACCACCGCCACCACCACCTCCGTCGAGGTGGTGGCTATCGCCAGGCGGCTGCACAGCCGCCAGAGGGGCCTATTCCGGCGAACCAGACAGGTTAAATTTTGTGGAAAAATCTGGAGAAAACTTCTCCCAATCGGGCTCAATTGAGCCTGATTCTTATTCCTATTGAGTCCTAAGATCTACCCGTGGATGAAGGAGAAGGGGGGGACCTTGCTTGCGGCCGGAGGCGCGTCAATCACCGGGAAGCCATTGGTGGCGGTGGCACCGCTCGGGTATATGCAACTATATAGTGGAAGGGCTCGAACTCTTCAGATAAACGGTGGGGAAAACTCGTCTCTGCCCACTGATGGTGTTAAAATCCTCAGTTAGGGAGGGGAGAGGCCAAGTCATCAATGGCCATTGAAAGCTTGGCTCGGACATGGTGGTTCTCCCCCTAGCCTCTGCCATGGCCGGGAAAACCCTTGGCCTCCTCTTAACTGACTAGGGGAGATGGTTCCAGTAAGAGGAGAGGGCTCTTGGCCTCCCTAGCCATGAATGGCCCCCTCCCTTCATTTTCTCTCTCCTCCATTAAAGGGAGAAAATGAAGTTTCCTCTCTCCTAGTCACCAAGGCTGACTTGGTCAACCCCCTTTATGCTAATTGCAGTCCACTAATTCATATCATCCTAAGATTAAGAGTTGGTTAGCCCAAATGAAAGGGGGCTTGAGCTTGGGTTAGCCCATTTGGGTTGAGTTTGACCTATCCTTGACTAGGATTGACCTAGGTCAATTTGACCTTTTGAGTTGCCATCAATGGGTCCTTGGTGACCCATTGTACTCCCCTAAGGTCCAAGTAGGGTTGAGTAGGTTTGACTTGGCACTTTGGAGGTCACTTGTGTAACACTCCAGATTTTGAGAAAGGATCGATTTGCGTTTCTGTCCAATTTTGGTTTCTGGCAGGGGGCACACGGCCCGGGACACGGGCGTGTCCCAGGCCGTGTCAGGCTAGAGTCGACGACTTGGCTGCGCTGTCGACATTATTTGCTCGACAATGTGTCGAGACAAGGTACACGGCCTAGGACACGGGCGTGTCCAAGGCCGTGTGGGTCTGTCGACAAACTTCAGTCGACGATGTTCACTCTACGAGTGTCGAGTGTCGAGTGTCGAGACTGGGGCACACGGCCTGTGACACGGGCATGTCACAGGGTGTGTCCCGCTTGGTCGACGATCTTCGCGCGACATTTTTCCGTGGTGTCGACACAAAGGCTGTCGACGAGTGTCGAGGCTTGGCACACGGCTTGGTACACAGGCATGTCCCAGGCCGTGTCCCCTCTCGGGTTGTTTCGGGGCTGTGTCGATGGAGGCACACGGCCGACCACATGGCCGTGTCAGTGGGGACACGGGTGTGTCGGGTCGAACACGGGCGTGTCGGATGCCCGTGTGCTGTTCCAGGCGCGTCGATTTGAGACGGCGAATAGGGGACACGGCCCTAGACACGGGCGTGTGCCAGGCCGTGTTCGGCCCAGGTATTTTATTTTTCAGGCGGATCGTGGCCATTCTTTCCCTGATTTTAGGATCTGATGGTTCAGGACTGTTCTTGGGGAGTTAAGTCCGAGAATAGGGTTGGAAACCCTCATTCTTCTTCAAGCTTTTCTCTTACTAAGTTCTAGAGATAAGTGAGAGCAAGGAAGAAGGAGAAGGAGGGTTTGTGCTGTAGGAGAGGTTTCGGTGCTCCAAATCACGAGCCGAGTCCAGATCCGTGGAGGCTAGATCTTTGCAAAGGTTTTCATCCGGCTATTTCGCCATGGCAAGGAAGAGGAGTCGGAAGGTAACGACACTTCTCCTCTCGGTTTTAGGATGCATGTATTTAGCATCATTTCTTTCTAGTTTTTGGGCACCAAACTCTCAAATGACAGGGGTTTTGGGTTGCCAAGGTTCAAGAGGAACCGCCGGGTTGATTGAGTCCGTCCCCGACATATTTTGCATCAAAGATCCGCTCCGTTAGTGGATTAGGCATGGTGGGTGAAGCCGTAGTCGCGACCGTTAGTCCGACTCGATGATGTTGCATACGAACTTTAAATATTCGTAGAGTTTCCGTTGTGGCAAGATGTCGTTTGTGATGTGGTGATGTTTTCCCCTTTTTCTCAAATGCGTACGTGTAGTCGGGACCAGACAAGGTTAGCTCCTCGTGGCGGTAGATGGTTTCCTTGGTGGACAAGGTTAGCTCCGCATGAGTTGTAGATGTTTTCCTTGGTGCGCGGGAACGCTGCAGTACAAATGAGGGACTAGGGTGGAATTGTCTTGGTTTGTGATGTGCCAAGGCGTGGCTATATTCCGTGGTTGGCTGGCTATCACGTGACGTTCACGTCATGTGTGGAGAGTGTCCCGGCGAGACTAGTCCCCTTCTGTGAGACTGATGAGAATGCCAAGCATGAGGACAAGCCCGGGCAATGAGGCCATGAGCGGGTGGGGTCCGGCAAGGCTTCTTAGAATCGGTCAGTGTTGTGGTTGTTGGAATCTTGACATGAGACGTCAGAGCTTGTAGGCAAGCCCGGGTCTAAGACCTTGAGCGGGTGGGGCCTTTGCAAGAGTTCCATGTGGCAGCCTGTGTGCCGTTGGGGGAAATGGTGTTACCCCTTTGTTTGCGGCTTTATATCAATGGGGAATCGATGAGTACCTATATGATGTGATGATGTTCTAGATGCATACGAGATAGGGTGCCTTGGGTGAAACCCAGGTTGTTGCATACATGATTGCATAAGTAGGCCCTTTTTATTATATGCTCAACCAGTAGAGAACATGTATGATGTGTGTGACATCCAAGCCAGTTTCTGTAGTTGCTTTTCTTGCTTATGAATATTGCATACGAAGTGCTAACTTGCAGGTTGGAGGAGTACCCCGGGGTCCGTTAGGGGTGGCCGAGAGGAGATGTGTTTGTTACACAGTTTGAGGTCAGCCTTTGCTGACCCACGTTACTAATAAATTTTACAGGGCAAGGATCGTACACAGGAGCTAGCTCGCCGGCCAGAAAGGCCTAAGCCTCATGAAGTGTTTATTCTCTTTTGTAGCTCTACTTATATGATGTTGTATGTTTGAGACTCATGTTGTCCGGCTTGCACACCGAGGTTGACTAGGAGTGCTTATGCACTTTCATGACTGTTGTACTTATTTGAGTTTGGACACGTGTTGTAAGGCCATAAGACCATTGTTATTACTCTTCTTTTAGTGGATAACTTCTTGTCTTGCTTGTGTTTCCGCTGTGTTGTGCAAAGTGTTTTGAGTGTGGGTAGTTATATTATCTTATAATACTAAAGCTGTGGCGTCCGTATGTTGTGTGGCCCTGGCCGGACCCATATTATACGGTCATTACAGGGGAGGTGTTACATTTTGGTATCAGAGGCAGGTTAGATTCAAGGTCAATGCGTAGAGAAGTTATCCACATAAGAGTAACGCGGGACCATGAGTGTCCTTATGTTTAATTCTTGAGATTAGAGATTTATTCCTTGTTTCTTGTTTTCTTGAAGAGTGCAAGCAACGAGGTGGGTACATCGAGAGCAAGAGAGGAACTCTCGGCGAGCAGTGCCACTGCTCCAGGTCTTTTGGGCACGGGTGTAAACCCGGCCGACTTTTGCCGCATGCTCGCAGAAGCGATGGTGGCAGCCCAAGCTGCAGCGGCAGCTCAGGTAGCAACCCCTGCTATACCGGACATGGCGATGGCCGTGCCAGGAGGAGAAGCCAGGCGAGTGGATCCTTTGGCGGAAAGGGTGGTTGTCGGACATGGAGACCGACACATGAAGTATTTCCTGAGCTTCCATCCCCCGTCATTCAAGGGAGTTGGTACGCCAACGGATGCGGAGGACTGGTGGGTTCACATTCAAGAGCTTTTGAGGGCGGCAGAGACGCCAGAAGAAAAGAAAGCTGAGTATGCGGCTTTCATGTTGGAAGGAGATGCCAAGTTGTGGTGGGTGAGCCATAGCGGCCGCCAGTTCCCGGGATGCACCGCGTCGGTGGAGGAGTTTGGGGGTGCTTTTCTTAAGAGGTACATTCCCGTTTCTACACAGTTGGCACTTCAGAGGCAGTTTCTGCACTTAATGCAGCGGGACAAGACGGTGGACGAGTATGTGCAGGAGTTCACCCGTTTGGGTCGTTACGCGGGAACGACGATGGCAGATGATGTAGAGAGGGATAACCTCTTCTACCAGGGGCTGAGGGAGAATCTGAGGCAACCCCTCATCTCCATGAAGAGAGCGGGATTCAATGAATTAGTTGAGGCTGCCAGGATTTTGGAAAGTGATCTGGAGCGAACCCAACGTCGTAAGGGTTTCACTCCCAAGCAAGGGGAAGGGAAGCCTTCCCAATCCCATGGAAAGTATGAAGGGAGTAGGTGGAGGAAGAAGCCTCACACTTCCAGATCCGGTGAGAAGAGCAATTGGATGCCTGAAGGTTCTCACTCTAGGGGACCGCCGACGTGCTACAACTGCGGTAAGGTGGGGCACATAGCTCGTGTTTGTCACCAAGGAGGAGCGGGGCAAGAGGCCAGGCAGGAGCAGACTGTGCGCTCCGGCCCCAGTGCTGCAGAGAAATGGAAGATGGCGGAGTCGAGCGCTTCTCGGTTCCAACCGGTGCAACCAAGGGCTTACAACCTTGGACAGCAAGAAGCGATCCGCCAAACCGATGTGGTGACAGGTATGAAGAAAATTTAAGTTTAAATTGTATGGTTCATACCTTTAGACTTTTATGTGTGAAGTCTATGTTGTAGGCTTCGTATTAGTTTCTGGATACCCCGCTAGGGTATTGTTCGATATGGGAGCATCACACTCCTTTCTTGCGGAGAGCTTCATTCGGAGAATAGGAGTAGAGTCTTTCTCGGCGGACGCAGAGTTGAAAGTGCGCATGCCCAATGGGTCATACATGACCACCGGGGCCAAAGGGCGCATCTGTTGGGAGTTGGACGGAGTTGACTTTGTTTTGGTAGCAACGATTTTACCATTGGCTGAGTTCGATGTCATTTTTGGCATGGACTAGCATGCAGAGCAGCGCGCCAGTATTGACTGCTTATCTAAGGTTGTGACCCTAAGGAGCAAAGGGCAGGCGGAGGTCAAAATTGAGGGCCTTTGTGGAGTGGCATGTTCCCTGATTTCAGCCATGCAATTGATGCGGGCGGTTAACCAGGGTGGTGTAGCGCTCATGGCGTTATTGGAGGTTCGCCTCTCCCAGTTGTCTATTGAGGAAGTGCCCATAGTGGCAGAGTTCAAGGATGTGTTTCCGGATGAACTTCCTGGAGCGCCTCCTCGGCGGGAGATCGACTTCTCGATCGAGTTAGTGCCGGAGGCTAGGCCGGTGTCACGTCATCCGTTTAGGATGGCACCAAAGGAGTTGGCAGAACTTAAAATACAGTTACAGGAACTGTTGGAGCAAGGGTATATCAGACCCAGTTCTTCACCGTGGAGCGCGCCGGTGTTGTTTGTAAAGAAGAAAGACGGTAGTATGCGGCTATGCATAGACTACCGAGAGCTGAATAAATTGACCGTCAAGAATAAGTATCTGATTCCTCGGATAGATGACTTGTTCGACCAATTGGTAGGGTTAGTGGTGTATTCAAAATTGTACTTGAAGTCAGGCTATTATCAGCTGCGATTTCGGGATGAGGATATACGCAAGACTGCCTTTGGAACCAGGTATGGACACTTTGAGTTTACGGTGATGCCGTTCGGGCTGACAAACGCACCATCTGTGTTCATGGATCTTATGAATCGAGTATTTCGGGAATACTTGGATTCTTTTGTGGTTGTCTTTATTGATGACATCTTGGTGTATTCCAAATCGAAAGTGGAGCATGAGACCCACTTGAGAGTGGTCTTGCAAGTGTTGAGGGAGAATCAGTTGTATGCAAAGTTCTCCAAGTGCTAGTTCTAGTTAGAGAAGGTGGCATTTTTGGGCCACGTGATTAGTGGGTATGGGGTCGCAGTGGATCCAAAAAAAGTGGAAGCCCTCAGAGATTGGCCGGTTTTAAGGACCGTGGCGGAGGTCCGAAGTTTTCTTGGACTAGCCGGGTATTACAGGAGGTTCGTGGAGAATTTTTCGCGGATAGCTCTACCCCTCACCTCACTCACTCGTAAAGATCATAAGTTTGTGTGGACTCAAGAGTGCAGTCAAGCATTTGAGGCACTGAAGGAGAGACTGATGATGGCTCCAATCCTAAGTCTATCACAAGGGACCGAGGGATTTCAGATCTTCAGTGATGCATCGGGATGCGATTTGAGTTGCGTTTTGGTGCAACATGGCAAGGTGATAGCTTTTGGGTCTAGACAGCTGAAGCCTCATGAGAGGAATTACCCCATCCATGACTTGGAGTTGGCGGCGGTAATGTTTGCGTTGAAAATATGGCAACATTATGTATATGGTGCAAAGATGGAGATCTTCACGGATCATAAACGCCTGAAGTATCTCTTGGATCAAAAGGACTTGAACATGCGGCAACGCAGGTGGGTTGACTTTCTTGGAGACTACGAGGTGGCGATTCAGTATACGCAGGTAAAGCCAATGTGGTGGCGGATGCTTTGAGTAGGAAGTACTCAGGGCAAGGGAATTGGATCGAAGCTCATGATGAGCGGTTGGTACGGGAATGAGAGTCCCTTGGGTTGGAATGTGTTGTGAGAGGCGAGTCCAGCGTGGCTCGGTTGCACTGGATTGAAGTGAAGAACGACTTGACCGATCGCATTCGAGAAGCGACTCGGTTGGATGGGGAGTTTCAATCATTTGTGTTGGAGGCTCAAACAGGCGAGAGCAGCGCCTGGGAGATGATTGATGGGATTCTGAGGAAGGACGGAAGGGTTTGTATACCGCAGTTCGGCAAACTCCGTGAGGAGTTGATGTTTGAGGCTCACTTCACAAAGTACTCCATTCACTCGGGCAGTACAAAGATGTACTTGGATATGAAGAAATCCTTTTGGTGGCCGGGGCTGAAGCGGGACGTAGCTTTGTATGTGAATCGTTGTCAAACTTGTGCCTTGGTGAAGGCCGAATGTCAAAAGTCGGGCGGGTTCCTGAAGCCCCTTCCAATCCCTGAATGGAAATTTGATGACATCTCCATGGACTTTGTACATGGTTTGCCTAGATCGCAGCAGGGTAATGATGCTATTTGGGTGATCGTGGACCGCTTAACCAAGGTGGCCCACTTCATACCAAATCGGAAAGAGGACAGCGTGGAGAAGCTGGTGGAGTTGTATGTTCGCAAAATTATGCGACTGCATGGGATTCCAAAGAGTATAGTCAGCAATCGAGATGGACGGTTTACGTCCAAGGACTGGAGACTGGTTCAAAAGAGTTTGGGCACGAAGCTAAAGTTCAGTTCGGCATTCCATCCTCAAACTGATGGGCAAACTGAAAGAACAAACCGTACTATGGAGGATATGTTGAGAATGTGCGTTCTTGACTTCGGCAAGAAGTGGGAAGATCACTTCTTCATGGTGGAATTCGCATACAACAACAGTTTTCAAGCAAGTATAAAAATGGCGCCATACGAAGCTTTGTATGGGAGACGGTGTCGAACACCGATGTCTTGGGTAGAGGCGGGAGACACCAAAATTTTGGGAAAGGAGGTGGTAGTTGACGCTTGTGAGTTGGTACGGACCATTCAAGAGCGTATGAAAGTGGCGCAAGACCGGCAAGCAAAATACTTTAATGCTCGCCACCGAAAGTTGGAGTTTGCGGTAGGTGATTGGGTCTATTTGAAGATCAAACCGTTCAAAGGCGTCTCACGGATTCGCCGACTCAAGAAGTTGAGTCCAAGGTTTTTGGGGCCTTTTGAAGTTGTTGAACGGGTGGGAGAAGCAGCCTATCGGTTGGCGTTGTCCGCAGAGCTGAGTGGATTGCACGACGTCTTCCACGTCTCTGTTTTGAGGAAAGCCTTGGTGGAGGCTAGTGTGGTGATTGAGCTGGCATTAGTGCCGATAGAGGAATACTTGAGCACGCGAGTCCGTCCGATTGCTATAGAGGATTCGGAGACTCGGCAGTTGCGGAATAAAGAGGTTAAACTCGTGAAAGTCCGATGGGGCAACTGCGGTCGTGAGGAGCTCTCTTGGGAACGAGAGCAAGCCATGCTAGAAGAGTATCTAGAATTTTTCATTTCAGGTACAATTTAAGTTTTTGTTCCCTTTTGTTTTGTAATTTCGGGACGAAATTCTGTTAAGGGGGGGGGGGGGGGGAGAGTTGTAACACCCCAGATTTTGAGAAAGGATCGATTTGCATTTCTGGTCAATTTTGGTTTCTGGCAGGGGGCACACGGCCCGGGACACGGGCGTGTCCCAGGCCGTGTCAAGCTAGAGTCGACGACTTGGTTGCGCTGTCGACATTGTTCGCTCGACAATGTGTCGAGACAAGGCACACGGCTTAGGACACGGGAGTGTCCAAGGCCATGTGGGTCTGTCAACGAACTTCAGTCAACGATGTTCACTCGACGAGTGTCGAGTGTCGAGTGTCGAGACTGGGGCACACGGCCTGTGACACGGGCGTGTCACAGGGCGTGTCCCGCTTGGTCGACGATCTTCGCTCGACATTTTTCCGCGGTGTCGACACAAAGGCTGTCGACGAGTGTCGAGACTTGGCACACGACTTAGGACACGAGCGTGTCCCAGGCCGTGTCCCCTCTCGGGTTGTTTCGGGGCTGTGTCGATGGAGGAACACGGCCGACCACACGGCCGTGTCAGTGGGGACACGGGCATGTCGGGTCGAACATGGGCATGTCGGATGCCCGTGTGCTGTTCCAGGCTCGTCGATTAGAGACGGCAAATGGGGGACACGGCCCTGGACACGGGCGTGTGCCAGGCCGTGTTCGGCCCAGGTATTTTATTTTTCAGGCGGATCGTGGCCATTCTTTCCCTGATTTTAGGATCTGATGGTTCAGGACTGTTCTTGGGGAGTTAAGTCCAAGAATAGGGTTGGAAACCCTCATTCTTCTTTAAGCTTTTCTCTTACTAAGTTCTAGAGAGAAGTGAGAGCAAGGAAGAAGGAGAAGGAGGGTTTGGGCTGTAGGAGAGATTTCAGTGCTCCAAATCGCGAGCCGAGTCTAGATCCGTGGAGGCTCGATCTTTGCGAAGGTTTTCATCCGGCTATTTCGCCATGGCAAGGAAGAGGAGTCAGAAGGTAACGACACTTCTCATCTCGGTTTTAGGATGCATGTCTTTAGCATCTTTCTTTCTAGTTTTTGGGAACCAAACTCTGAAATGAGAGGGGTTTTGGGTTGCCAAGGTTCAAGAGGAACCTCCGCGTTGATTGAGTCCATCCGCGGCATATTTTGCATCATAGATCCGCTCCGTTAGTGAATTAGGCATGGTGGGTGAAGCCGTAGTCGCGACCGTTAGTCCGACTCGGTGATGTTGCATACAAACTTTAAGGATTCGTAGAGTTTCCGTTGCGACAAGATGTCGTTTGTGATGTGGTGATGTTTTCCCCTTTTTCTCAAATGCGTACGTGTAGTCGGGACCGGACAAGGTTAGCTCCTCGTGGCGGTAGATGGTTTCCTTGGTGGACAAGGTTAGCTCTGCATGAGTTGTAGATGTTTTCCTTGGTGCGCGGGAACGCTGCAGTACAAATGAGGGACTAGGGTGGAATTGTCTTGGTTTGTGATGTGCCAAGGCGTGGCTATGTCTCCGTGGTCAGCTGGCTATCCCGTGACGTTCACGTCATGTGTGGAGAGTGTCCCGGTGAGACTAGTCCCCTTCTGTGAGACTGACGAGAATGTCAAGCATGGAGACAAGCCCGGGCAATGAGGCCATGAGCGGGTGGGGTCCGGCAAGGCTTCTTAGAATCGGTCAGTGTTGTGGTTGTTGGAATCCTGACATGAGACGTCAGAGCTTGTTGGCAAGCCCGGGTCTAAGACCTTGAGCGGGTGGGGCCTTTGCAAGAGTTCCATCTGGCGGCCTGTGTGCCGTTGGGGGGAAATGGTGTTACCCCTTTGTTTGCGGCTTTATGCCAATGGGGAATTAATGAGTACCCATATGATGTGATGATGTACTAGATGCATACGAGATAGGGTGCCTTGGGTGAAACTCGGGTTGTTGCATACATGATTGCATAAGTAGGCCCTTTTTATTATATGCTCAACCAGTAGAGAACATGTATGATGTGTGTGACATCCAAGCCGGTTTTTGTAGTTGCTTTTCTTGCTTATGAATATTGCATACGAAGTGCTAACTTGCAGGTTGGAGGAGTACCCCGGGGTCCGTTAGTGGCGGCCGGGAGGAGATGTGTTTGTTATACAGTTTGAGGTCAGCCTTTGCTGACCCACGTTACTAATAAATTTTACAGGGCAAGGATCGCACGCAGGAGGTAGCTCGCCGGCCAGAAAGGCCTAAGCCTCATGAAGTGTTTATTCTCTTTTGTAGCTCTACTTATATGATGTTGTATGTTTGAGACTCATGTTGTCCGGCTTGCACGCCGAGGTAGACTAGGAGTGCTTATGCACTTTCATGACTGTTGTACTTATTTGAGTTTGGACACTTGTTGTAAGGCCATAAGGCCATTGTTATTACTCTTCTTTTAGTGGATAACTTCTTGTCTTGCTTGTGTTTCCGCTGTGTTGTGCAAAGTATTTTGAGTGTGGGTAGTTATATCATCTTATAATATTAAAGCTGTGGCGTCCGTATGTTGTGGGGCCCCGACCGGACCCATATTATACGGTCATTACAGGGGAGGTGTTACAACTTGACCCTTAGTAAGGGTGCTTTGACCTCTTTGGGGCTAGGGTTGACTTTGGTCAACCCAAACTCTTTGGTTGACCCCAATGGGTCCTTGGTGACCCATTGACCTCACTTTAGGGTTAGGAGGGCATGGGTGCGGTCCACTTGGCTAGGGGAAGGTCAATTGACCCTAAGTAGGCTAGTTTGACCCATTTAGGGTTAGGGTTGACTTAGGTCAACTTAACCTCTTTGATTGCCTACGGTGGGCCCTTAGTGGCCCTATAGACTACCCAAGGTGTTGGGGGTGTTATGGTAGGGTCATCGGATCAAGGTGTAGCCCTAAAGTCAACCCTTAGGTCTGAATATTGAGGATGAACTATAGGCAGACCAAGGTGATTTTCACCTTGGCCCTTGTTCACTTGGTCCTTTGAGCTTCTGGTTGTTTTGTCATGACCTAGTCATGAAAAAACAGAATCCTAGGGGTCTAGTTGTTTGAGGGATGTTACAACCTATGAGCCTAGGGCGTAGACGAATGGTCGAAAATGAGTACGACTGATCAACATAAAGTGAGGATCTCGCATAATAGCCTCTCTGCAAGACCATCCCGGCAAGATCCTCTCGGCAAAGAAACCTCTGGTAAACTCTGCTCCGCAAGTAAGGGCTCTGCGCGATCACCTCCTAAGAGCCAAAGATTTGCGTGAAAGTCCGGCAGCATTGGTGAGTAGCAATTGATAAGAAGCGAACATTAACTACAAAAAAGGCATTTAGGAAAAAAAAGAGATTTTAACTTTACTATCTCAAAAAATTGCAGTTCTGGGGTCTCACCCCTTAAAGAGAATATCAAAAAGAGAAAAAAAATTACAAGGCAAAATAGGACGGGAAATCTTCAGGAAGAGCCGCCGGACTTTTTGTCGGAGGTGGCTTCGCTCTCGCTGCAGGTGGAGCTTGATCCGCTTCCGTTGGACGAGTCTTCCTCTCCCTTAGGCTTTGGGATGGGCTTGTACAAACAGGCAAGAATCCCGCGGGCCATAAGCGTATCCCCGCCTTCGTTCAAGAACCCCGAGTCCCACAACACCTGTATCACAATCTTGGAGGCCGCCTGGGCATTTTCCTGCATCATAACCTCTCTTTCGTTGTTAGAGTATTGATGATGCAGGACCTTCTCGGCGGGCGGTGGTCGAACCGCTACGTTGGCATCATGCGCTTTTTTTGATTTCGGCCTTCAGTAGAGCGATCTCGCACCATAGAGAAGCCTTCCGTACGTGCGATAGTTGGGCATGGGCGGAATCCTGCTGATGCCGGCTCGTCTCCCATCCCCTTGCCCGTTGATGCTAAGAGTGCTCGTGATCAAGTTACTGTGGATGATGATCAAGTTGCTCGTGACCAAGTTGATGCGGCGCAACATAAAGATGCTCGACGACCTTCTACCGCGACTCGTGACCTTGGTGGCTACAATCTTCGTTCACGGCGGGCTTAAGCCCTTTTCTTATTTGCACCTTTATTTTCCTAGTTTAATGTTATCATTATTTCATGTTGTCTTTTATTTTGGACATGTTTAATTTTTGGTGTGCTCATAGCCATCCAATAGATGATAAATTGGATGGCTAGATTTATTTTGCTTGTTTTGGGACTTGCCTATATATAGGCTTATTTGATGAGAAATGAAGGCATGCTATTTGAAAACCTCAATTAATCCTCTCTTGAGAATTTCGGCCACCTCCCTTTGGGATTGCCGCCCCCCTTCATCCTCCTTCTCCTCGTTGTTAGCCAATCGCTTGGGTGATCCAAGGCCTGTGAAACGCGGAGGCGGATGCTTCTCAGTGTGACTCCGGCGAAGAAGAAGGTTGCCGCTCGGTGTGACGCCGGTGGTGCGTGGACGTGTGACTCTTCCACTTTCCTTGTGTGATCTTCACCCCATCTTGGGGAGGGTAATATCTACATCTTTCCTTTGTGAGTTCTTGTGAGATTTGGAATGGATGCAATGGCTTTTTATCCGCGATCTTGAATACGATCTTTTGGATTTAATCGAAAACCTTCTTGCGTTTATTTTCGAAACCTTGCAAGAAGCCGGATCGGGTGGATCCTTTTGCTTGAGGAAGATCTTGGCATATAGTTATTGATCTTCCTCTCAAAAAGGTGTGGCGACCTTTGCTTTTGATCTTCGGTGGGAAAGGATTGGACTTTAATTAGATCGTCGCTTTTAGTCCACTCCCCTCCGCGTGTTTGTGCGTGATGACGGTGAATCGTGCGGCTAGAATGTTTGTGTTAGGACGCGTTAGAACGTGTTACGTGGGCTTGAGTTGTAAGAAAATCCGTACGCTATTTTAATCCGACGAATCCCTACATCAATTTGGTATCAGAGGGAGGTTCTCGTCAGTTTCCTAATTGGCACTCCTCCCCCGCTCAAAATTCAAATTTCAGATTTCGGGAATCAAATTTCGAATTTCAAATTTCAAATTTTAAATTTCAAATTTCAAAAAAAAATTCAAAATTCAAAATTCGAATTTCAAATTTCAAATTTCGAATTTCAAATTTCAAAATTTCAAATTTTAAATTTCAAATTTCAAAAAAAATTCAAAATTCAAATTTCGAATTTCAAATTTCAAATTTCAAATTTTAAATTTCAAATTTCAAAAAAAAAATTCAAAATTCAAATTTCGAATTTCAAAATTCAAATTTCGAATTTCAAAATTCAAATTTCGAATTTCAAATTTCAAATTTCAAAATTTCAAATTTTAAATTTCAAATTTCAAAAAAAATTCAAAATTCAAATTTCGAATTTCAAATTTCAAATTTCGAATTTCAAATTTTAAATTTCAAATTTCAAAAAAATTCAAAATTCAAATTTCAAATTTCAAATTTCAAATTTCGAATTTCAAATTTCAAATTTCAAAATTTCAAAATTCAAAATTTCAAATTTCAAAATTCAAAAAAAACAAAGAGAAAATTGCGCTCTAGCCTTTGGTTTTTAGGGTGTTAATGCGTACTCGGCACGGTACGGAGTACACGAACCCGTCTACCACCACTATGGCTGAACACCCTGATGAGGAAACTAATCCTACGGCTATCACTGAGCTTAGGCAAGAATTAGGAGAGTTGAGGGGTTTGCGGACACAACTTTTGGCAAACCAAGCTGCTCAAACACCACCACCACCTAACCATGGACAAGCCCCCCGACCACCCCGGTGCATGTTGCGGAACATGATGGGTACTTCCCCGGAGCAGCCCGTCAAGTTCCCGATCTGGAAAGAGAGTTCGATATAACAAAAGCGATTCGTATGGAAGCCCCCTCTTACGATGGTATGGGAGACCCCCAAGTCTTCCTTACATGGGTGGTTGACATAGAATGCTATTTTGGTTGGTATCACCTTACCGATGAGCAAAAGGTTCAAGTAGCTCGTATGAAATTAAACGGGAGGGCCAAGACCTTTTGGTTAAATGAGGAGCGACGTTTAGGGACCGGTCATGGTGTACCCCTAGTTGGTTGGACGGTTATGAAAAATTTGCTCACCGACCAATACGTGCCCGCTTACCACCGAACTCAAATGTTCGACGATCTTGCCACCCTTCGGCAAGGTCCAAAATCGGTGGCTGATTACATGGGTGAGTTAAAGGATAAGAGGGTGCGGTGTGAGATCCAAGAGATGCCAGAGGTTACGCTTTCTAGGTTCCGTAAGGGACTTAATCCGGACATTCAGAAGAAGCTTCTTCGATATGGCCACACTGATATTAATACTACTTTCAATGCCGCCTTGGACATTGAAAAACATCTGGCCATGAAAACCCAACCCCGTTACTCCCAACAAAAGGGAAAGGCCCCATAGGCGCCCTTTCCTCCACTTATTATGATAAGGGTAAGGCGAAGGTTGGGGAGTCCAAACCAATTGTCGTGACTGCGAGAAACCCTAGGCAGCCTAATAGTGAGAGAATCCCTATTGGCAAGGTGAGCAAGGCTAACACCACGTGTTACTCTTGCGGTATTCAAGGCCACTATGCCTATGAGTGCCCCACCAAGGCCAAGGCTACTTTAGCTCTTCTAGACGAGTCCACTAGTGACTTTGCAGATTTAGTGATTGAGGCAGATGAGGGTTATGAGACGGATGGTGTGCCTAGTGATATGGAGGATGGACACCTACTTAGCGTTATGCGTTGTATTCTGACGACCCCTCGCCCGTTTGACGATTGGAAGAGGTCCACTATTTTCTCCCTCATCTTTAAGAGTGGGGACAAATATTGTAAGCTCATCATTGATAGCGGCAGCTGCATGAACGTTGTTTCCGAGAATGCCGTTATGCGGATGCATTTGGCTACCGAGCCTCATCCTACCCCTTACCAAGTGGCTTGGGTCAACAAGGTAACCATCCCGGTCACCAAGCGTTGCCTAGTTCCACTTACGATCAAGTCATATACGGATGAGGTGTGGTGTGATGTCATCCCTATGGATGCTTGTCATGTGTTGTTAGGCCGCCCTTGGCTCTATGACCGTGATGTCACCCACTACGGGAGGGCAAACACTTATGAGTTCAAATATAATGGGAAGGTAGTCACGTTAAAACCCACGGCCCCAAAGAAACCCAATAGCCCGAGTACGGATACCACAATCCCAGTCGAGAAGAAATTGGTAAGCCTAATGGGTAGGAGAAAATTTGAGAGGGACCCCTTTGTGGATGGGATTATTTATGCATTGGTTCTTTTGAATAATAATAAAGAAAATGAGGTTTTAGAAGATTTACCCAAATAATTAAAAAAACTGATGGAAGAGTATAAGGATGTCTACCCGGACGAGTTACACCCTACGTTGCCCCCTCTACGTGATATCCAACATGCCATTGACTTTATGCCGGGCGCCTCATTGCCTAATCAGCCCCATTATAGGTTGCACCCCGCAGCCCATGAGGAGCTCCAAGCCCAAATTTCGGATTTATTGGCAAAGGGGTTCATTAGGAACAGCAAGAGTCCGTGTGCGGTACCGGCTTTGTTGGCTCCAAAAAAGGATGGTACGTGGCGTATGTGTGTAGACAGTAGAGCCATAAATAAGATCACTATCAAGTATATGTTTCCCATCCCTAGATTGGACGATCTTTTGGATATGTTGTCTGGTGCCTCGATCTTCACGAAATTGGATTTGCGGAGTGGTTACCATAAGATTTGGATACGTGATGGGGATGAATGGAAAACTGCATTTAAATCTAAGGACGGGCTCTACGAGTGGTTGGTCATGCCATTTGGGTGGTCAAATGCTCCAAGCACCTTCTCACGAATGATGACCCACGTATTCCAACCATACATGGGACGATTTGTGGTGGTGTACTTTGATGACATATTGATTTATACCACCACTTTTGACTCACATGTGTCTCACCTACGGATTATTCTATCTACACTTCGGGACGAAAAATTATATTTAAATTTAAAGAAGTGTATATTTTATGTAAAGGAAGTGGAATTTTTGGGCTACCTGGTTGGATCTGAGGGAATAAAGGTAGACCCCAGTAAGGTGAAAGAAATTCTGGAGTGGCCCGAACCCACAAGCTTGAGAGACGTTAGGAGTTTCCACGGGTTAGCCTCATTTTATAGACGATTTATTAGGGATTTTAGTACTATTATGGCTCCTGTGACGGAATGCATGAAAAGGGGTGAGTTTAAATGGACGCCAGCAGCTACCCAGGCATTCCAACACATTAAGAAGATGATGACTGAGGCTCCTATTTTGCGCGTACCAGATTTTAATAAAGTATTTGAATTGACATGTGACGCATCCGGAGTAGGAGTAGGAGGTGTCTTAAGCCAAGAGGGACACCCAATAAGTTATTTTAGCGAGAAATTGGCGGGTGCAAAACTTAATTATTCCAATTACGATAGAGAGTTCTATGCCATCGTTAGATGCCTACACCAGTGGAGACACTACCTCCTTTCCAAGGAGTTCGTGATTCTCTCTAACCATGATGCACTTAGGCACATTAATGGGCAATCTAAAATCAGCCCCCGTCATGCAAAATGGGTATCTTATCTGCAAGAGTTTTCGTTCACCTTAAAACACCTTAAGGGCACTGAAAATCATGTGGCCGACGCGCTTAGTAGAGTGACACTTTTATTGTCGATCATGGAAGTAAAGGTTGTCGGATTTGAGAGAATAAAGGATGAATATGCCATGTGTCCTGATTTTGGAGAAGTGTATCTAGCGACAAACGATGACTCACCAATGATAGTGTCAGCATATGTACTGAGAGACGGTTATTTATTTCGGCACGCTAAGCTATGTATTCCCCGTACCTCCCTACGCCATCACATAGTATGGGAACTACATAGTAGCGGGTTGAGCGGCCATTTTGGGCGGGATAAAACGATAGCCTTAGTCGAGGAGAAATTCTATTGGCCTAAACTTCGTGTTTTAGTTGGGAAAATCGTGAGTAGCTGTCGGGTTTGTCAAGTGTCTAAAGGGGGAAAGACTAATGTGGGACTATACACTCCGTTGCCTATTCCATCTAGACCTTGGGAGGACGTGAGTATGGACTTTATTTTGGGGCTTCCTCCAACCCAGCGACGACACGATTCCATTTTTGTGGTGGTTGATAGGTTCTCTAAGATGGCTTATTTCATACCCTGTAGTAAGACTAATGACGCGTCTCACATTGCAAAATTATATTTTAAAGAGGTGGTGATTCACCGCGGCGTTCCTAAGACCATTGTCTCGGATGGCGACGTTAAATTCACAAGTTGTTTTTGGAAGACGCTTTGGACATTAATGGGAACGAAGTTGTTGTTTTCCGCCGCCTATCACCCACAAACTGATGGGCAGATGGAAGTGGTAAATAGGAGTTTGGGAAACTTGTTGCGTTGTCTTGTGGGTGACCACAAGGCACTTGGGATTTGCTCATCCCCCAAGCCCAATTAGCCTGCAACAACTCTACCAATCGGTCTACGGGTATGTCACCAAATGAAGTAGTGCACGGGTACCTTGCGAATGTGCCCATTGACTTGATTCCGTTACCTCCATCTTATCATACAAGTCAATTTTCACAATCTTTTGCCGAGCACATACATGACTTACACGCCCAAATACGAACAACTTTAGCTACCACGTATGAGTCGTATCGATCCCAAGCGAATTTACATCGGAGGGAGTCTAACTTCCAAGTTGGCGATCTTGTTTTAGTGCGCCTTATTCCCACGCGGCTGCCTTCTGGCACCGTTAAGAAGTTGGCACCAAAGCGAGCCGGCCCGTTTCGAATTATTAAGAGGCTAGGAGATAACGCGTTTGTTTTGGATTTGCCGACGGATTGGGGTATTTCACCCATTTTCAATGTTTCGGATTTAACGCCGTATATTTCCATTCCAACTGAGTTGACTTCTACGCCTTCTTTTTCCCCCAATATTTCTTCCTCCACAAATGTCTCTTCTGGGTTGGTGAGTGGTAGTTCCATGAGTCATTCTTCCATTGCACCTACAGGCCTAGCGCCGGGTGGTAAGTCTTCTACTTTGCTTCCACATGCTGATATGTTTCCTAGATTTCCCCGTACATTTCTTGTCCCAGCTCAGGTACTTGCAGATGTCTACACTTCTCCAGCTGATGGCGGCCATCGCCGCTTCCTCGTTCGTTGGCGTGATCGTCCGCCCTCCGACGACTCCTGGGTTATTGAGTCGGATCTCTTTCGCTTGGATGAGGACCTCCTCCGCCACTACCTTGCAGCCCACCCATCGGTGTTGAGTGACTTTAAGGGGGGGAGGATTGATGCCGGCTCGTCTCCCATCCCCTTGCCCGTTGATGCTAAGAGTGCTCGTGATCAAGTTGATGTGGATGATGATCAAGTTGCTCGTGACCAAGTTGATGCGGCGCAACATAAAGATGCTCGACGACCTTATACCGCGACTCGTGACCTTGGTGGCTACAATCTTCGTTCGTGGCGGGCTTAAGCCCTTTCCTTATTTGCACCTTTATTTTCCTAGTTTAATGTTATCATTATTTCATGTTGTTTTTTATTTTGGACATGTTTAATTTTTGGTGTGCTCATAGCCATCCAATAGATGATAAATTGGATGGCTAGATTTATTTTGCTTGTTTTGGGACTTGCCTATATATAGGCTTATTTGATGAGAAATGAAGGCATGCTATTTGAAAACCTAAATTAATCCTCTCTTGAGAATTTCGGCCACCTCCCTTTGGGATTGCCGCCGCCCTTCATCCTCCTTCTCCTCCTTTTTAGCCAATCGCTTGGGTGATCCAAGGCTTGTGAAACGCGGAGGCGGATGCTTCTCGGTGTGACTCTGGCGAAGAAGAAGGTTGCCGCTCGGTGTGACGCCGGTGGTGCGTGGACGTGTGACTCTTCCACTTTCCTTGTGTGATCTTCACCCCATCTTGGGGAGGGTAATATCTACATCTTTCCTTTGTGAGTTCTTGTGAGATTTGGAATGGATGCAATGGCTTTTTATCCGCGATCTTGAATACGATCTTTTGGATTTAATCGAAAACCTTCTTGCGTTTATTTTCGAAACCATGCAAGAAGCCGGATCGGGTGGATCCTTTTGCTTGAGGAAGATCTTGGCATATAGTTATTGATCTTCCTCTCAAAAAGGTGTGGCGACCTTTGCTTTCGATCTTCGGTGGGAAAGGATTGGACTTTAATTAGATCGTCGCTTTTAGTCCACTCCCCTCCGCGTGTTTGTGCAGGATGACGGTGAATCGTGCGGCTAGAATGTTTGTGTTAGGACGCGTTAGAACGTGTTACGTGGGCTTGAGTTGTAAGAAAATCCGTACGCTATTTTAATCCGACGAATCCCTACATCACCTGCAAGGAATTTGGGGTTAGAACTAACATGAAATTACAGCTAGACGAGAAGCCTTTGAAGATTTATATACCTCAATTGATGGGCGGAGGGCGAGAAGTTTCTGGGAAGCCGCCTGATCGGCCTTCAGGGTGGCCGCCTCAACAACGACGAGATCCCTTGTTTTGAGCGCCTCGACAAGGTTGTGCTTGATACTGATGTTGCGGCGTGCAGTCATGTGCACGAGCTCGAACGCTCGCAGCAGGGCTCGAATAGAGTCGTAAGTGAGAGACTGGGTAGTCTCCTGGTCAAACGTGCTGGCGTCTACCTGACTATAAAGCCTGAAGCCTATCGCGAAGGCTTTGTCGGCGATCATGTCTCACTCCATCCAGGAAGGGAGGAGCAACGAGATCGAGACTCGATTGGATTCGGGGTCCCACCAGAGCAAGGGATGGCCCTCTTCATCTATGAACTTCTCGTCGAGGCCAAAGTTCTGATTCCATCTCGGCACCAGCTTGGTGGGGGTCTCGGCAGCCAACCCAGCGACTTTCGCTTCACCCACGATTGATGGGGTCTCAGCGGGGGTCTCGGTGGGGGTCTCGGCAACGGACTTACCCTTGTCCGTCTGGGATGGTTTTGATTTCTTGGAAGGGTCCAAAGGAGCGTGGGGATCCCGCTTCCCGATACTTGGTCTGGAAGTACTGCACGGCTCGTTCCGGCAGGCGAGAGCGGCAGAGTTGGTGAGTGCCAGGGTGGCGGCGGAAGCCCTAGCCTCGTCAAATGGTTGGTTGAGGGGGATCTCCCGCACACCTACGAAATCCATAAAAGGTTAGTCTTAGAAGTTTGAAGTCAAGATAAAATGGATATTGTGTAAAGGCACCTTCACCGGCGGAAACTGGCAGGAGGGAGTCGACATCCAGCCGCAAGAACTTCATGTCGAAATTCTTGGTCTCAAAGAATTCAAGGAGGGCGGTCCACCCCCCCCCCCCCCCCACCCCACCCTCCCACCCCCACCCCCCCCCCCCCCCTCCCCCCCCCCCCCCCCGTGCTAGAGTCCTATAGGTGGCCTCGTCATACTGAATCGGTGAGAGGGGTATGTTGCCGAAGTTCCCCGAGACAAAGACAAACCTCTGGGGCCAGTCGTGATTCTTGTTGGCGAGACCACTAGTCTTCACCGACTGGCCAGAGAAGAAGACAACACCTCCTTTGGCATGGAAGTTGAATAACTTGCGAAAGATGGAGAGGTTGAATTTGATCCTTTCCGCGTGCATGTAGCAGGCGAAAGCCACCAGCAGCGCCATACATTTGGGGTTGAGCTGGGCCGGCACCACCCCATACTATCGAAGGGCCTGGCACATTTCCGGCCAGAGGGCGAGGCGGAACCCTACCTTGAAGTGGTCCAACGGAATGGCCAACTCTCCTTCTCGAAAGAAGTTAACCCTGTCCACCTTCTCAGGCAGGAATATTGTCTGCCACTATGATAGCGAACTCTATCTCGGTCAGGCGGCAGGGGGGAAGTTATGCTCGAGGATTTTTTGCGCGCATTTGGTACGGCCTTCGGTTTCGCCCGACATCTCGTGAGTTTGCGGAAAGGGGAATGAGAGAGGGATATGCGAGAAGGATCGCGCTGCAGAAGTAGCGAGAGCAAGGGGGAAGGAAAACAAAGGCTTTGAATCAAGTGGAAGTAAATGTGGTTGGTGAACCGATCTATTTATAAAATATATATGCGGTAATCATGACATTTTTCCTAATGGCGGAAGTGCGGATAAAAATTTTGTGCAATCTGATGTTTCGTCTCCCGTTCGGTCCCACCAATGCTTCGTATACCTACAGAGGGAGAAAGCCTCCGGGAGGAGTCCCGAAGTAAGAGCAAAACAAACATATAGAGAAAGAAGCGGGGCGAGAAATAGACACTCGGCAAGATAGAACGACATGAAAAAGTAAGAGTAAAAAACAGTAGGCCTCCCGCTGGGCGAGAGGCATAATAAAATTAAATAGAGATTCAAATGTTCATATTTATTACAAGCGCAAGAAGGTACCAGCGAGAAGGGAAGGTTGGGGGTTAGGGGAAGGGAAGGCGAGAATCCATAGAGCTCAATATTGCTCCCACCGCCAGCGACCCCGACACCGCCTCCGAGTCATCAGGGGTACTCGCGGGTAGTGATAGGCAGTCACAGCTATGAGCTCCTGGTGGACCAGGATCAGCTGATCCCGGGCTCATGCGATATGCCTACCAGGGGAAGTCTCCTTGCTTCCGCCTCTCAAGCGATCCGTCTCGCCGAGGAGATGGGCATAGTCCGCTCGATCACGGTTAACCGCCGCTCTATCCTCGCCTGGAAGGCACTCTCATGCATGGAGTCTTCTCGCCGAATCCAGACGAGCTTGGATAGGACTCCCGCCACCCTCTCCCTCTGCTCCTCGACATCTCTGTAGGCTTCAAGAAAACTCAACATTTCGCTGGGGGAAGGCGGTGGCGAGATCACCTCTTCATCTGCACTGGACGATTCTGCAGTCTCCCTAGAACCTAGAGAGGGACGGTGTAAGGGTCGGTAAGAAGGCGAAAGAGGAAATCAAGTTTCGTCTTACCTAAAGATCGACGAGAGCTCTCAGGCCTCCATTCAAAAGGCTTTTCGAAGAGCGAGAGGGGTGGTTTTCCTCATCCCGAGGGGCGTGGGGTCTGCTCCAGCATTTGGGTCTCGGCTGGAGGCGGGGGGGGGGGGGGGGGGGTGATAGCTTCTTCCTCGGCAGAAGGGCGAGAACTGGATGCGGGAGTAGGATGTTTTTCAGTGACCCTCTCGGGCGAGAGGGGAGGATCATGCGCTGTAATGACAGGGCTCTCGGCAGTGGGAGTCCTGGGACTCGGGTGGATGATGCCCTGGGTTGAGTGTAACATCCAGTTTCTTGCTAGGCCCCTCGCACGCGTTCTGAGTCAAGGGACTTGACTCAGGCTCGGGGTGCGTTGGCCAGAGGGTTAGGGTTGAGTGACACTCAACGAATAATTGGGGAATGGACGTTAGATGAAATGAACCAAGGGAAATTCGTCGAATATTGTCGAGGATATTCGACGAATTCGTCGAGTGTCGCCGGGTGATTTTCGGCACACTCGACACCGGAAGTGGAGAAACAGCTAAGTTAAATTCATCAGATATCACTGGTGATATCCGACAAATTCGTCGAATGTGATTATTATTCGTCGAGTATCGCTGGCTGATAATCGACGCACTCGACACCAGAATCCAGGAAACAGATTAAGTGAAATTCGTCGGATATCACTGGTGATATCCGATGAATTCGTCAAATATGGTGGAGGATTTGGCTGGAGACAATGTTGGAAATTTGTCCAAGGAGAATTCGTCGAATATCAATAAGGATATTCGACGAATTCGTCGATTATCACTTAACTGATTCGGTGAGATTGGAGGAGAATTCGTCGAGTACAACCGATTATATTCAGCAATTCGTCGAGTATGGAAAATGATACTCGCCGAATTTGACTTGTGCATTTTTTGGCCCATGCAGAATTCGCTGGCTTATGTAGGCGGGTTGAACCGGGCTTCGGGATTCGTGCTGGATGATTCCTTGGACCGGTCCTTTCAATATGATCTAATTTAAGTAATAATATGGGCAATCCAATGAGGTGATGATACGTGGCAGGTGAGTTAAACCTAATACCTTGTAATAAAATGGAAGACTAAACCCTAGTCGTCACTTCAATTTTGCAGAGTCGTTACAGTGCGAAACTGTCGGGGGAAACGAGATCGCAAGAGTCGGAATTCTGGGAGAAAGAGTCATTCGTTCCCGTGGAGAACTGTCGCCGACGAAGAAGAGCCATGCCGCCAAGAAGAGTGACGAGGTCCATGGTCGGAAATGTCGGAACTGCCGGAAACGAGGTGAGCTTCCTACCCCCTCCCTTGGTGCTAGATCTATAGTTAATTCCTAAGAGAGATGTCGACTCAAAGGAGTTCGATTTGCAAGATGAAGATTTCCTAGGACGGGATCGTGTTAGGGCTTCGCCCTAGAGATTAGTTGTCTTCAACCTCTCCTCTCTTCTAAGAGAAGACGGTGGTCTTGGTTTTGTGAAGAAGAATGATCCTATGAGGTTGAATAAGGGAGGAGGAATGATCCTATGAGGAAGCCGAACCGTTGTCGCTCGTTTCGCTTTAAGATTCGCTCAGAAATCTGTTTTCTGCGTGCAACGAATTTCGAGGTCATTTTCAGTCATGAAACGGCCAGAACTTGGCTTTCGACTAAACATAAAAGTCATAGCCCATGGAAATACCTTTCCAACAGATGGTTACATGTTTTCATACGAGGTTTGTAGCCTCGGGAAAGTCCAATCGAACTTGCTGGACTGATAGGCTATACGTGCATAAATCTGTTTCTGTACGCAGCGGACTTCGAGGCTGATTTCAAGTACCTTATGATCTGATATGGGTGGCAGACTGAACACAAAAGTTAAAGTTCTTGAAATACCTTTCCAACGGATTGTTACACACTTCCTTACGAGTCCTATAGACTCGAGAATGTCTAGTCAAAGTGGTTGTACAATCAAATCATGTGTACTTAATGTTCTCAGGTTAGGGAAGTAATGGGCTTGGTTGGAGTAGAGGAATTGTAAGAATAAATGTTGAGGTTTTAGTGAACTCGTTCCTATGTGACTGTCATAAACAAATGGTTGGGAATCCTAATTGGGAATGAGTTTACTTTGTGAATGGAATAGGTTTGGAAAAGATGTGACGCTCAATAATTGAACAAGTAATCCATGAATCCATGTTAATGCTAGGGGTGAACTAACTTTATGCTGATGCGATTACCGTGACGAAAGCATAATGTTTGGTGGATGCTTGATACCTAAAAGAAATCGGAAGAGGTTGATACATGACCATGAGATGAGTTAAATAAGAAAGGTGTAAAGTGGTCCACTGCTTAGAGGCGTGCCTCCCTACGGGTAGCAGTGTGAGATTGGTGATTTGTGTAAGGTGGCTTGTCACCCGTGTAAACAATAAACCCTTGTTGGGTATGGAAAAGTGAAAGGCTTGGAAGCGCGAGGGTGTTGCCGCACTGAAACGACATGTTGGTAAGGGACTTGGTATGAAGTCCTAGCGTATTGTTGAGCACGGGATGTAAAATCTTAAGGGACTTATTGAGGAGCCCTATATGTGAAATTCATGTGGTATGAGTTGACACGCGGTTTCATGATCCTAGGTTAAGGATAGTGTGTCAGGTCTACGGGCTCGTCAGTCATCACACCAACGGGAGTTGGCAGATAGACTTGCACGGTTTAGGCCTTGGTCCTCGGTATTTACTTCTCGGGGCACCCTCCGTGCTAGTGGACGGTTGGCCTTGATCCTTTGGTGATATGTTCACAGAGGCACCTTCCGTGCCACGATGATAGGCCAGTTTGGGCTGTGTTCTTGGTGCACATCTACCCAAGACCCATCTGAGTTGCAGTACGCATGTGAACTCCGTTGTTGTGTTCTTAGCGTTGAGTCGTACGGATGCCTAGGATTGGTAGTGTGGATGCCTGCCTAGTAGTGGGGAAGCCCTCTCTACTGTCACTATCTGACCATGATGGCTGATGCCTGAGAGGTTAGCTACGTGCTCGAATAGTGGGAACTACAGGTCTGTGTCGACATAGCAGTTGCATGTGCATGAGCATGGGAGAGTCAATGCATTGCATTCATATCATCACATTACATTACATACACAAGATCCTTATCGTATAAGTTTGTATGGGCACTCTTATACGATGAGTTACTTTACTGTTAAGTAGATCCTTAACTTATATGTTTGTATGAGCATTCATATAAGTTAAGTTACTTCCTGTCATAGTTTCATGTTATATACTACTGTAGATGGTATAACTGCTCATGTTGATTGATATACTCATTTGTTGAAATTACTGATATTGTTTACTCCTATACCGCCTGTTTATACTACTGCTTATTTATATATATATTGTACCCTTGTTCCTTTCTCCGCCCGGTGTCGAGGAGTCGTCGGGAGAGCGAATGTGATGGCCACTTAGTCTTTATGACTAACGGTTATTGTGCCTTCCTTTTTAGGAAGTAACCCCGCAGATAGAGCAGCAACATGTTACACAGGAGGGCAGCTAGGCCAGGACGATAGGGCCTGATGTAATGGTACCGTCGTTGTCGTCGGTGACTGATGTGAGTGTTTTTAGAGAGACTCTTTTGTATCCTTTTGGACATGTACTTTGATATTATATAAGCCTTGGTTGTTTCTTATTTCTATTGTACTTCTGGACTATTATACTAGTGTGTGTTTTGACTTCTATTTTATATTCTTTGTGTTGGGTTGACATGGATGATATGATTAGCCGGCAGGATAGGCGTCTTGTAGTATAGGTTAGCCGTGTGCTAACGTCACCGCAAGGCGGCTGTTCTGGGCATAAGACACCTCCTCCGACCTGGGGATCTTACAAATGGTATCAGCTTGCTACGATCCTGAGCTAAAGAAGTCATTGAACAATGGTCCACTCCCATTCGATTAATCAGTTTGGGGACAAACTGACTTAGCCGAAGTAGTGGTGTGCTCATTTGTAATTTACACTAAGTATGTCCAATCTTGACCCTACGTTTAGCCAACCTAACCTTATGCTTATACCTTACGTGTAGATCCCAGTGCACGTTGAGCCAGTGGGGGGAACTCCTGCCCATTCCGTACCCACACAGTTCCAACAATCAGAGCTGGGACAGATGCTCGTGACTATTCTAGATGCTTTTAGGTCTCAACAAGCCCCAGTGCAGCAACAGGCTCCGGGCTCAATCTGCTATCTTCCCTCCTGCCTATCTTAGGACAGAGTCGGTCGTGCGTATGGAAGAATGGCTCGACACAGTGCAAGAGCTGTTGTCAGCAATCCGTTGTCCAGCCAACATGGTTGTGACATTAGCAATGTCTGTCCTGGAACTCCACGCCAAGAGGTGGTGGAAGTCCCTCATGGGTTCCACCTTCCAGGGCCGAGTTTATATGGAGATCAGTTAGACGGAGTTCTATGAAACTTTCCCAGAACATTTCATCCCATCGACCGCTAGAGACGAACTCAAGGAAAGATTCCTACAGTTGAAGCAGGGATCGAAGTCGGTTATAGAATACCAGAGGTAGTTTCAGCATCTGGAAAGGTTCGTTGACTCTTGCGAATTGGATGACCGAGGTTATGCTAAATGATTCTACAAAGGCTTGTGGGACTCCCTGAGACAAGACCTTTTGTTTATAATGGACTCGAGTTTAACTGAGATCATCGACATTACAAAAAGGCTCGAGGCAGATCATTTGTGGAGTAATAAGAGACCCGTTGAGGGTGTGATGGAGGCTGGTCCTAGTTATAAAAGGAGGTAGGAGAACCGGGGAAGAGGAAACAATAGAGGCGGAGGTCGCTTCCGTCAAAATTTCAAAATAGAGCATCCGACACTGCATCTAGCACTACCCCCACTGCAACCACAATACCTGTAACCTTGGGAGCAATACGAGCGAGTCTGCTTCCAGTGCAACCAGTCGGGCCACATCTGACGTCACTTCCCACAGCTAGGTGGGAATGCTCCTCCTGCCCTTCCTCCGGCAGCTCCACGAGGACGGGGACATGTGCGTGGTCGAGGACGAGGACCATGAGGAAGGAATCCCGGACCTGCCCGGGATCAAATGTTTACGCTGGACATGGCGCAGGAGAGAAATCCCCAGGAGGTGATTGCAGGTATGTCATGATCCGATTAATGTGTCATAAACATTTCTTTTTGATTGCCTAGGACATGTTATGAGTCTTGCTTTGAGTCTTTGTAATGGATACCTAGGCACCGTGATGGTTGGTGGGAAACCAGCTTATACTTTATTCAATACCGGTGCCACACACTCATTTGTGTCGGTGGACTTTATTATAGACTTGGAAGGTGTGCAATATTTCACCGGTATTGCTCGGAGAGTGCGCCTCCCGGATGGCTCTGAGATGACTAACCGTCAAGTGTGAATTGGAGGTACTCCTTGAAGGAAATGTCTTTGAAACCCCCGCCACAGTATTGAGAATGCCAGAATTCGACCTCATTCTGGGCATGGCATGGTTGGATTGGCACCGTGACAGAATTGATTGTGCAGAGAAACAAATTTTCTTAAGACATGGGGATTCTGAAATAATCTTTCAAGGTATTAGATTCTCACCTCATTTGTTACTATCCTCAATTCAGGCCTTAAAAGTCCACATGAGGGGGGATGAAGTTTACATGATTTGTTTCAATTTGAAAGAGATGACGATGGATATGAAAGATGTGCGAGTCGTGCGGGATTTTCCTGAAGTATTCCCTGAGAAATTGCCAGGATTACCCTCGTATAGAGAGGTAGATTTTCAAATTAAATTAGTTCCGGGTTCCAAGCCCATCTCTAGGACCCCTTACTGAATGGCCTGGAAGGAACTCGTGGAGTGAGTTCAGTTGCAGGAACTGTAGAATAAGGGTTCGTTCGCCCCAGTTCATCACCTTGGGGAGACCCTGTTCTATTTGTTAATAAGAAGGACGAAACGCTACGGTTATGTATAGATTACTGGAACTCAACTGTTTATCGTTGCGGAACACCTACCCTCTACCCCGAATATATGAGTTAATCAATCAACTGATAGGAGCGCAGTGGTTTTCAAAGTTGGATCTGCGCTCGAGGTATTACCAATTGAGGATACAAGAGGAGGATATCCAGAAAATGGCATTTAGCTCAAGGTATGGGCTATTTGAGAGTTTACTGTGATTCCTTTCGGACTCACGAATGCCCCTTCAGCATTCATGAGTCTGATGAACAAAGAGTTTGATCCATACCTAGATGTCTTCGTCATCGTCTTCATCGATGACATTTTAGTCTATTCGAAGACAGAAGAAGATCATGTTGAACACTTGACCCTGGTGCTAAAGAAACTAAAGGAGTATACCTTGTTTGCTAAATTCAGCAAGTGTGAATTTTGGCTCCGAAAAGTTTCCTTCTTATGTCATGTGATCAATGGAGCTGGACTAGCTGTGGATCCGGACAAGGTGCGTGCTGTGAAGGAATGGTCACCCCTGAAGTTAGCGGCTGATGTGCGGAGTTTTCTTGGACTTGCGGGGTATTATCGCAAGTTCGTGAAGGGTTTCGCAAAGTTAGCCCTCCCTCTCACAGCTCTGACAAAGAAAGGTGTGTCGTACGAGTGGACACCCTAGTGTGAAGCCGCATTCCAAGAGCTGAAGGATAGACTCACCTCCGCACCCATCCTAGCCCTTCCATCTGGGAAGGAAGGATTTCAAGTCTACACTGACGCATCATATCAAGGGATGGGAGCAGTACTGATGAAGCACGGGCATGTGATCGCTAATGTTTCGAGGCAACTGAAGAAGCATGAAGCTAATTACCCAGTTCATGATTTGGAGTTGGGAGCAGTGGTGTTCGTCTTGAAGGTTTGGAGACACTATCTATATGACATCCACTGTTAGATATTTTCAGATCATAAGAATTTGAAGTATGTTCATACTCAAAAGGAGCTGAACCTGAGAAAGCGGCGGTGGTTAGAATTTTTATGTGATTACGAATTTACCTTGAACTACCACCCTGGAAAAGCAAACTCTGTAGCTGATGCCTTGAGCAGAAAAGTACCAGGATCTAACCCGGAGTCTCGGTTGATGAGTATGGAGTTAGTTCGGATTCTCAAAGAGATGGAGGTCACTCTGGTGTGTAAAGATCATTCTGAAGAATATACGGAGTACCTAACCACAATGAGTATGGTTTGTGATATTCGAGAACGAATCCGGCCAGAGCAAGGGAAGGATGTTGCTCTAGACCTAGTGATTAAGTAAATTGAAGATGGATCTACTAAGGATTATACGCTAAGGGACGATCTCATTCATTTCTATGGCCGACTCTACATTCCCAAGGGCGGAGAAATCCAGGAAGATATATTGAGAGATGCACACTGCTCTAAGTACTCGGTGTATCCCGGGATTTCTAAGATGTATAGTGACCTGTGGAAGACCATGTTTTGGTCGGGAATTAAGAAAGCTCTCAAGTACTATGTTACGCACTGTGTGGCTTGCCAAATGGTGAAGGCAGAATGCAAGACCCCTGGGGGATTATTACAGTCGTTGCCCATTCCCGAGTGAAAGTTTGAGGATATCTCCATGGATTTCGTCCACGGATTGCCTCGCTCATGCTCTGGGAATGATTCCATTTGGGTAAACGTGGATCGCTTGACGAAGGTAGCCGGGTTTATTCCCATGAAGAAGGAGGCATATGTGGACGTTTTGGTGAGCCTCTTTGTGGAGCAGTTTGTACGGTACCATGGCATGCTAAGGACAATTATTTCTGACCGAGATCATCATTTCACCTCCAAAGAATGGAAGGCAGTACAGGCACATTTGGGTTCATGTCTTACCTTCAGCACAGCCTTTCATCCTTAGACGGACGAGCAGTCTTAGAGGACCATCAGAATCTTGGAAGATCTATTAAGATTATGTGTGCTATATAGAGGAAAGTCGTGGGAAAGGCTCTTACACGTGATAGAATTTTCTTATAACAACATTCATCAGGCCAGTATCGGGATGACACTCCATGAAGCCCTTTATGGAAGAAGGTGTAGGACTCTCTTGTCATGGGTTCAAGATGAAGAACCGGATGTTTTGGGGATTGAGTACATTGACGATACTGATGATGTTGTTAGATTAATACGAGAGCGCATGTTTGAGGCTCAAAGTTGGCAGGCTAAGTATTATAATGCAAGGCACTGGATGGTGGAATTTCAGGTGGGTGACAAGGTGTTCCGAAGATCCGGCCGATGCATGGAGTTTCACGAGTGCGTGGTATGAAGAAGCTCAATCCAAGATACATTGGGCCTTATGTTGTATTGGAAAGAATTGGCCCTTTGTCATATCGGTTGGAGCTGCCATCAGAGCTAGAGAATTTACACGACGTATTTCATGTGTCGTCACTTCGGAAGGCGCTGTTGTAGCCCGATCAACATGTCCTCACCACAGATGGTGCGGTAGCAACTGATAGATCCGTCCGACTAGAGCCGGTGTGGATAGTGGACACTGAAACAAGTTGCTTGTGGCAGAAAAGTGTCCCGTTGGTGAAAGTTTTGTGGTCTAATCACGAGAAGGAGGAGTATACTTGGGAGCCGGAGGACTTGATGCAAAAGTGCTACCCGGAGTTGTTTCCCCAAGGTAAGTTTTAAAAGCATATTTTATTTTATTTTCATGCTTTCCTTCCCCATAGCCTTAGCCTGATTTCGGGGACGAAATCTTTTATTTTGTTTATAGGATTTATAACGTCCCGTTTCGCGCTAGGCCCTTCACATGCATTCTGAGTCAAGGGACTTGACTCAGGCTCGGGGTGCATTGGCTGAAGGGTTAGGGTTGAGTGACACTCAACGAATAATGGGGAATGGACCTTAGATGAAATGAACCAAGGGAAATTCGTCGGATATCGTCGAGGAAATCCGACGAATTTGTCGAGTGTCGCTGGGTGATTCTTGGCACACTCGACACCTGAAGTGGAGAAACGACTAGGTTAAATTCGTCGGATATCGCTGGTGATATCTGACGAATTCGTCGAATGTGATGATTATTCATCGAGTATCGTTGGATGATACTTGACGCACTTGACACCAGAATCCAGGAAACGGTCTAAGTGGAATTCGTCGGATATCACTAATGATATCCGACGAATTCATCGAATATAGTAGAGGATTCGGCGGGAGACAATGTAGGAAATTCGGCTAAGGATAATTCGTTGAATATCACAAAGGATATCCGATGAATTCATCGATTATCACTTAACCAATTCAGCGAGATTGGAGGAGAATTCGTCGAGTACACCCGGTTATATTCAGCGATTCGTCAAGTATGTAAACTGATACTCGCCGAATTTGATTTGTGCATTTTCGGCCCCAATAGAATTCGATGGCTTGTGTAGGAGGGTTGAACCGGGCTTCGAGATTCATGTTGGATGATTACTTGGACCGGTACTTTCAATAAGAGCTAATTTAAGTAATAATATGGGAGGTACAATGAGGTGATGACATGTGGCAGGTGAGTTAAACCCAATACCTTGTTATAAAATGGAAGACCAAACACTAGCCGTCACCTCGATTTTGCTGAGTCGTTACTGTGCGAAACCGACGGGGGAAACGAGATCGCCAGAGTCGGAGTTCTGCGAGGAATAGTCATCTGTTCCCGTGGAGAACTATCGCCGACAAAGAAGAACCATGCCGCCAAGAAGAGTGACGAGGTCCATGGCCGGAAATGTTGGAACCGCCGGAAATGAGGTGAGCTTCCTACCCTCTCCCTTGGTGCTATATCTATAGTTAATTCCTAGAAGAAATGTCAACTCAAAGGAGTTCGATTATCAAGATGAAGATTTCCTACGAAGGGATCGTGTTAGGGCTTCGCCCTAGAGATTAGTTATCTTCAACCTCTCCTCTCTTCTAAGAGAAGACAGTAGACTTGGTTTCATGAAGAAGAACGATCCTATGAGGGTGAATAAGGGAGGAGGAATGTTGGATGAAATTTTGGAAATATTGGCTAGAGTAGGAAGGCGAACCATTGTCGTTCGTTTCGCTTTAAGATGCGCTCAGAAATCTATTTTCTACGCGTAGCGAACTTCAAGGCCATTTTCAGGCATGAAACGACCAGACCTAGACTTTCGACTAAACCCGAAAGTCATAGCCCTTGGAAATAACTTTCCAACGGATGGTTACACATTTTCATATGATGTATGTAGCCTCACGAAAGTCCAATCGAACTTGCTAGACTGATATGCTATACGTGCAGAAATCTGTTCCTATATGCAGTGGACTTCAGGGATGATTTCAAGTACCTTATGGTCTATCTGGGTGATGGACTGAATACAAAAGTTGAAGTCCTTGAAAATACCTTTCCAACGGATGGTTACACACTTGCTTACGAGTCCTGTAGACTCGGGAATGTCCAGTCAAAGTGGTTGTATAGTCAAGTCATGTGTACTTAATGTTCTCATGTTAGAGAAGTAATGGGCTTGGTTGGAGTAGAGGAATTGAAAGAATAAATGTTGAGTTTTTAGCGAACTCGATTCTATGTGAATGTGATAAACAAATGGTTAGGAATCCTAATTGGGCATGAATGTACTTTGTGAATGGAATAGGTTTGGAAAAGATGTGACGCTCGATAATTGAACAAGTAATACGTGAATCCATGTTAATGCTAGGGGTGAACTAACTTTATGTTGATGTGATTATTGTGATGGAAGCATAATGGTTGGTGGATGTTTGATCGTTAAAATAAATCAGAAGAGGTTGATACATGGCCATGGGATGAGTTAAATAAGAAATGTGTAAAGTGGTCTACTGCTTATAGGCGTTCCTCTCTCCGGGTAGCAGTGTGAGATTAGTGAGTTGTGTAAGGTGGCTTGCCACCCGTGTAAACAATAAACCCTTGTTGGGTATGGAAAGGCCTGGAATTATGAGGGTGTTGCCGCACTAAAATGACATGTCGGTAAGGGACTCGGTATGAAGTCCTAGCGTGTTGTTGAGAACGAGATGTAAAATCTTAAGGGACTTATTGAGGATCCCTATATGTGAAATGCATGTGGTGTGAGTTGACATGCGGTGTCATAATCCTGGGTTAAGGATAGTGTGGTAGGTCTACGGTCTCGTCAGTCGTCACACCGACGGGAGTTGGCAAATATACATGCACGGTTTGGGCCTTGGTCCTCGGTGTTTACTTCCTGGGGCACCCTCTGTGCTAGTGGACGGTTGGTCTTTTCCTTTGGTGATATGTTCACAGAAGCACCATCTGTGCCACGATGATAGGCCAATTTGGGTTGTGTTCTTGGTGCACATCTACCTAAGACCCCTCTAAGCCGCAATACGCATGTGAGCTCCATTGTTGTGTTCTTAATGTTGAGGCGTATGGAGGCCTAGGCTTGGTAGTGTGGATATTTGCCTAGTAGTGGAGAAGCCCGCTCTACTGTCACCGTCTAGCCACGATAGTTGATGCTTGAGAGGTCAGCTACGTGCTCGAAAAGTGGGAACTACAATTCTGTGTCGACATAGCAGTTGCATGTGCATGAGCATGAGAGAATCATTACATTGCATTCATATCATCACATTATATTACACACACAAGATCATTATCGTATAAGTTTGTATGTGCACTCTTATATGATGAGTTACTTTACTGTTGAGCTGATCCTTAACTTATATGTTTGTATGGGCATTCATATAAGTTAAGTTACATTCTGTCGCAGTTTCGTGTTATATATTGTTGTAGATGGTAGAAGTGCTCATGTTGATTGATATACTTATTTTTGCAATTACTGATATACATTGATATTGTTTACTCCTATACCACCTGTTTGTACTACTGCTTATTTGTATATATATTGAACCCTTGTTCCTTTCTCCGCTCGGTGCCGAGGAGTCGCCAAGGAAGTGGATGTGATAGCCACTTAGTCTTATGACTAACGGTTGTAACACCCCAAATCCCAATTTGGGTTCAGGTTGGGTGACACGGCTTGGGACACGGGCGTTTCCCAAGGCGTGTCATGCTCGGATTGAGCAGCCTCCGAGTGCTCGACAAAATGCACTTAAGATGTTCTTGAGAGGGAACACGCCCTGCGACACGGGCGTGTCAGAGGGCGTGTCCTCATCGGGGTTGTCGAACTCCACTCAACGAATACACGGCAGGGCGTGTCTACAGCCGTGTAAGGTCACACGGCCTGTGACACGAGCGTGTCAGGGCCGTCTCCCGCTCGGGTTGAGTTGGTGGTGTGCTGGCTGAGGAACACGCCAGGCCACACGGGCGTGTACTGTGTGACACGGGCGTGTCAGCAATGTGATACGGGAGTGTCGCGTGGAAGTGTTCTGTTCTGGATAAGTCGGTTGTGTGCCGCTTAAGGTACACAGCCTATGACACGGGCGTGTCACCTGGAGTGTTAGGCCGTGTTCAGCCTATTTCTGGGTAAATCGAGGCCGTTCATTTCCTTCTTCCTGGATCCAAGGGTCCAGGCCCTTTCCTGCTAATATAAGACTTGAGGTTGGAAGCCTCATCTTCCATTCATTCCCCTTTCTCAAAAGCTAGAGAGAGGAAGAGCAAGGAGGAATAAGGAGAAGGACCGGCTGCCGGAGGATCATTAGAGTGCTGATTCGAGAGCCAAGTGCGGATTCCTAGAGGCAAAGCTGTGGCGGTGATTTCTATCCGGCTAGTTCATGGCTTCAAAGCAATAGTCAAGGATAACGATCTCCTACTTTGACAATTGAAGTCCTTTCTTTATGCATATGCATGGAATCCTCAACCAAGAGGTGGACATCGTAAGTGATTCCAAGTTAAGTCTGCATCTATAGCCGGAATTGTGTAGTACGGTGTAGGCATGATGTGTGAAGCCCACCCGAACTGTTAGTCTGGATTGGTGATGGTTATGTTATGAACCTGGGAAGACCCCGTGTATTATGTGATGCTATGACTTGTGAATGTAAGCTTATTATGTTGTGTGCTGATCTTGGATGATTTGCATAAGCTCCTTGTGGTGTGAGCGCGGTGAGCGCTATTTGCTCTGCGAGAGAGGAAAGCTGCGGCTAATCAGGAGGGAAAGCCGATCTGCGTCATGTACTGCGCTAATGAAAGATTGAGCACAGGAAAAGGCTGACCTGCCCATGGTTGTTTTGGGAGATCGATGGGTGGCAATGCTTGGATGACACGAGACAGACCCGGCTTGCTGCACCATAGTGGTGGGTCGATCTAAATGCTCAAGTTTGCCTTGAGGTTCTCACCTCTGAGTAGTTTGGGCAGAATGACGCCAGCATGCACATTGGTGGACTAGGATCGGCAAGCCAACCAGTTAATAACTTCTAATCAGTGTTGTTGCCATGGAGTCAGGTATACCGTAAGGTGCACTGAGTGCATGGAGCGTCTAGCAGAGGCCGGCTTTTGTGATACTGTCGTGATACTTGTTGTGATAGCTAGACATTTGGCAATGCATACAGGGAAGGAACCACTCCCCCGGGTAAGGGGTAGGGTCGTTATAATTGGTCAGATAATGCTGACCGTTGCTTTGTTTACCTCTCTTGGGGTGGATGTCTAATTGCAGGTGATGATGAATTGAATTGAATTGAGCGGATTGAAGACTTGCAGAATAAAGTCCCTTGAAGGGCGTGCGACGAATTCTTGGATTTCATGTGTGGCCGGCCTGCATGCTGATGTATGAAGCTGTATATTTGTAAAGAGCAACTTGTAATGCCTTAAGGCCATGAGCATGTGTGTGTTGTATACATTCCTGGTTTATATATAAATGTGTAGTTTATATATTAGTGGATATTCAGTAACTTGAGTACTTATAACTTAAAATGCTGCGCTAGAATGCTCTATGGTAGGACTCGAGTAGAATGTGATTTCACGTAATTCCGCCATTTATCTGTGAAATATGGCGTGGGGCCCCGGCCGGACCCACGGTTATATTTCATGGGACGAGTGGAGGCGTTACAAAGTGGTATCAGAGCCAGGTTGTGGTAGGAAGAACATAATTGAACTCAAGAATGTCCACCAGGAATGTAATACATGCACGTGAGGAACGTGAGCGTGTAGCCAATGTTTGTCTTTATGGACTGGACGTAACTGGTGCTTTGTACATTGATAGGTGACGAGGAGTGGTGCTGGGCAGTCTGATCCCCAGCGGTCTGATGAGAGTGCGGTGCCAGCTGAGGCACCTACACCTCCCTCAGCGGAAACCATACGTGTGGTGACTGAGACAGTGCTTGCAGTGTTACAGGCACAGCCTACTGGGCAGGCAAGGCCTGCAGGGGTGCCAGTACGTCCTGGTGCAAGGCAAGAGCGTGTGGAGGTGGTGGTTGATGAGCAAGCAGCTGACGAGCAATCGAAGCGGTTCATGGAATTTCATCCAACTACGTTTGGAGGAATGGGTTCCCCAACGCAGGCAGAAGATTGAATTGCAAGGGTAAAGAAAATCCTGACAGCGATCCGGACTGGAGAGGGGCAGAAAGTTACTTTGGCCACCTTTTTATTGGAAGGCGATGCAAGGCTTTGGTGGGACTAAGTGGAATTGCATCACTTGGCAGGTCGAGGATTAGAAGAGATCTCGGTTGAAGAATTTTCAAGATTATTCCTAGCCAAGTAATTGCTAGTGTCACAGCGGATTGCCATGGAGAATGAGTTTCTACGTCTGGTGCAGGGTGAGAGTGATGTTGACACTTACCTACATGAATTTACCAGGCTGGGGAGCTATGCGTGGTCTACTTTTGCTGAGGAGGCGTGGAAGACAAATAGATTTTATGAGGGGCTGCGTGATGAGTTGAGGTTAGCACTCCCGAGTTCGGTGAACCAAGGCTTCCAAGTGTTGGTAGATACAACCCGTGCGCTGGAAAAGGATTTGAAATGGGTGCAAGAGAAAAAGAGCCTGGCGGTGGAGAAGCCGGAATTCAAAGTTCCGCAGTCGAAACAGTCGGAGTTTAGTAGACGAGATAAGAAAAGGTTCAGGCCTGCTGAACCAACTCCTTCGACTGTTTCTTCAGGAGCAACCTATGGACAATAACGAGTTGAAACACGCACATGTTTTAAATGCGGGAAGCATGGACATATAGCCCGCGATTGTTGGAGTGGCCCTCCAAGGAGTGAGAAAAGGACAGGTGCGTCTTATGAAGAAAAGGGTAAAGCAGTGGCCGAGTCATCTGCATCCCGGACGCAACCTCGATTGCATAATCTTGAAGTGCAAGAGCTGCAAAGCTCAATTGGTGAAGTACAGTCTCGAGTATTTAGTTTGGAACTCTTAGAGGCTATCAAACGACTTATGAAAGATGATGCGGGTGAGCGGAAGTAAATGGAAGAATGACTTGTAGTACTTTGGTGATATAATTAAATGTTGTATGTAGACATGAACAATGCAATGTTTGTGTACACCTTTTATCTTGGTGATCAGTCGATCAAGGTGTAATAAAGGAATAAGTTTGTTGATGTAAGTCTATCTGGGAGAAAAGATATGACTATGGTGGATAGATGGCTATTAAGTTTGTTATGTGTGTATGTATGAAATGTAATGCCATGTTTTGTACGATGTCATGGGGCGAGACAAGCTGCGACCTCTGAGCTCAAACCCGGATCGTTTTGTTAAGGAACGACGTGGTTATGTTGATGTTTATAGTTGAGCTAAATTTCGGGACAAAATTTTCTTGAAGGAGGGGAGGGTTGTAACAACCAAAATTCCAATTTGGGTTCAGGTTGGGTGACACGGCCCGTGTCCCAGTGCGTGTCATGCTCGGGTTGAGCAGCCTCTTAGTGCTCGACGAAATGCACTCAAGAAGTTCTCGAGAGGGAACACGCCCGGCGACACGGGCGTGTCAGTGGGCGTGTCCTACTCGGGGTCATCGAACTCCACTCGACGAATATACAGCAGGGCGTGTTTGTAGTCGTGTAAGGGCATACGACCGGTGACACGGGCGTATCACGGGCCGTGTCCCGCTCGGGTTGAGTTGGTGGTGTGCTGGCTGAGGAACACACCAGGCCACACAAGCGTGTACTGTGTGACACGGGCGTGTCATCCATGTGACACGGGCATGTCACGTGGCCGTGTTCTGTTTTGGATAAGTCAGTTGTGTGCCGCTTAAGGTACACGGCCTGTGACACGGGCGTGTCACAGGGTGTGTCAGACCGTGTTCAGCCAATTTCTGGGCAAATCGAGGTCGTTCAGTACCAAGGGTCGGACCTTTCGTGACTTGAGTTGGAAGCGGCGTGCCGCTTGAGGATTGTTAGAGTGCTGATTCGAGAGCCGAGTGCGGATTCCTGGAGGCAAAGCCGTGGCGGTGATTTCTATCTGGCTAGTTTATGGCTCCAAAGCAATCGTCAAGGGTAACGATCTCCTTCTTGGACAATATAAATCCTTTCTTTATGCATATGCATGGAATCCTCCACCAAGAGGTGGACATCGTAAGTGATTCCAAGTTGAGTCTGCATCTAGAGCCAGAATTGTGTAGTACGGCATAGACATGCTGTGTGAAGCCCACCCAGACTGTTAGTCTGGATTGGTGATGGTTATGTTATGAACCGGGGAAGACCCAGTGTATTATATGATGCTATGACTTGTGAATGTAATCTTCTTATGTTGTGTTCTGATCTTGGATGCTTTGCGTAAGCTCCTTGTGGTGTGAGCGCGGTGAGCGCTATTTTCTCTGCGAGAGCGGAAAGCTACGGCTAATCAGGAGGGAAAGCCGACCCGCGTCATGTACTGCGCTACTGACAGATTGAGCACAGGAAAAGGCTGACCTACCCCTGGTTATTTTGGGAGATCGATGGGTGGAAATGCTTGGAGGACGTGAGACAGACCCGTCTTGCTGCACCACAGTGGTGGGTCGATCTAAATGCTCAAGTTTATCGTGAGGTTCTCACCTCTGAGTGATTTGGGCAGAATGTCGCCAGCATGCGCATTGGTGGACTAGGACCGCCCAGCCAACAAGTTAATAACCTCTAATCGGTGGTGTTGCCACGGAGTCCGGTACACCATAAGGTGCCCTGAGTGCACGAAGCGTCTGGAGGAGGCCGGCGTTTGTGATACTGTTGTGATACTTGTTGAGATAGCTAGACATTTGGCAATGCATACAGGGAAGGAACCACTGCCACAGGTTAGGGGTAGGGTCGTTATAATTGGTCAGCTAATGCTGACTGTTGCTTTGTTTACCGCTCTTGGGGTGGATGTCTAATTGTAGGTGATGAGGAATTGAATTGAATTGAGCGGATTGAAGACTTGCTACATAAAGGCCCTTGAAGGTCATGCGACGAATTCTTGTATTTCATGTGTGGTCGTCTTGCATGCCGATATATGAAGCTGTATATTTGTAAAGAGCAACTTGTAAAGCCTTAAGGCCATGAGCGTGTGTGTGTTGTATACATTCCTGTTATATATATAAATGTATAGTTTATATATTAGTGGACATTTAGTAACTTGAGTTCGTATAACTTAAAATGCTGCGCTAGAATGCTCTGTGGTAGGACTCGAGTAGAATGGGATTTCACGTATTTCCGCCATTTGTCTGTGAAATATGGCGTGGGGCCCCGGCCGTACCCACCGTTATATTCCATGGTACCAGTGGAGGCATTACAACGGTTGCTACGCCTTCTTGTTTAGTAGTGAACCCGTAGATAGAGTAGCAGTAGGTTACGCAGGAGGGCAGCCAGGCCAGGACGACAAGGCCTGATGTGACGGTATCGTCGTTGCCATCAGTGACTGATGTGTGTGTTTTTAGAGAGACTCTTTTGTAGTCTTTTGGGCATGTACTTTGATATTATAGAAGCCTTGGCTGCTTCTTATTTCTATTGTACTTCTATACTATTATACTACTGTATATTTTGACTTCTATTTTTTATTCTTTGTGTTGGGTTGGCATGGATGATATGTATAGCCGGCAGGATAGGCATCTTGTAGTACAATTTAGCCATGTGCTAACGCTACCGCAGGGCGGCTATTCTTGGCATAAGACTCCTCTGACCTGAGGGGGTCTTACATAGAGCCTGCAGAAAACTAAGTGAGCAGAGGTATGCATAACCCAGATAGAAGCGAAAACCAAAACAAAGCATTACCGGGAGCAATTGAGGACGCGGTCGGGAGTTTCGGAGGCACCGTCGCCGAGACCACCTGAAGATTTTCACCTTCGGGCCGGACCGACTCGGCATTCGCTGGAGGATCGCCGGTAACGCCTTCCGGGACCGTCACCTGCGATAAGGATAACAAATCAGTTTGACAAGACCGCTTTGGGAGGGTTTCGCGTCAAAAGACGGAGGTATAAAAGATACCTCCACCAAAGGAGGTGGGTTCTCGTGGGTCGGGGTCGGAGTCGGCGAAGCCGGTTCACCCTTAGAACGGTTCCGTCGGACTGACTTGTCATTTTTTTGACGGTAGGCGGATTCAGCCGGTCTCTTGCCCGCGAGCCGGGGCGCGAACCCAGCATAATCAGCGAGGGCCCTTTCTTGAGCGGTGGCGAGACAGGCCTAAACCTCTTGTGAGAGCGGCCTCTCAGCCCGTTTAGCGTACATCTTCGAAGTTGCGCTGAAGCTCAGGCGGAAGGCAGTGTCAACAACGATGACCTAAGGACAGCCTCAGTGATAGGTATATATATAAGGCTGTGGTAGGGCCCGCAAAAGATTCTCCTCCAGGTCAGCATGCACTCACCGAATATTAGGGGTTGGATGTTTCTTTCCGAGTGTTGAACTAGCTCGCAAGAGCGGCAATATTGTACAACTCCATATTCGCCGAGTGGGATCTAAGGGTCTGGGACCCAGGTTTGAGTGAGCTTTAAGCTAATCGGGTCAGGCAAGAAGAATAGGCGGAAGGGTTCCCGCCCGGGGCATGCAAGAAGTCTTGTTCCTAGGTAAGCGGGAGGCCCTTGGAGTTGGTGTTCAGTGAAGTCTTTCCACTCAACGCCCTTAACTCTTTTGTACTTGGTCATGTCTCTTATAAGTGTAGGCTAGTGGGGTAAGCTAACTCGCACTCTGCCGGATTTTGGCCTTTCGACAGGGCATGCGGAAGGGTTTCCACCTAGATGAGCGGGAAGCCCACGGGGATCAACAGAAGGGTTTCCGCCCAGTAGAGTTCAGAGGTAAAATTACCTGGATACTCTCGGAGGTCTACATTTAGCTCCTCAGAATAGCTGAGTTTGGTTGTTAGCAGACCATTTTGGGTTGCTTGTAGCCTTTTTTAATAGCAAAATTATGTTGTTGGTAGATCAGATACTGAAAATATATAAGTAAACCCGCAGGATACCTCAGAAGACAAGCTTTCTCATTTTCTGAAGTCTTGTAGCGCTTTCTGAGGTATCCTTTACTCAACACTTGACTAAGGAGGGGAAGCGCTCTGAGATCTTTCGGGTTAGTGGAGGGACCTCCGTGCTATAGCCCAGGGTCAGTTCTTTAGCTCTCAGCAGCTGGTCAAGGGTCTGGGTTTGGGAGAAGTAGGTGTTAGCTACACCCCCAGGGTCCGAACTCTCGTTGGGGCCAGTTTTTGGTTCCAACAACTGTGGCCAACAACCCCAACAACCTCCCTACCCAAACACCATCTTCTATCGATACAAATATACTATATCCAATTACATTACTACAATATTCAAATTTACTTCGCAAAATGTACTTTACAAAAAACACTCCGCAAATTGCAACTCACCAACGAAGAGAGCAAACTCGAGTTCGAGCGCAGTTGGAGGGCACGAATGTCTACCAAGCAATGTGAATAACAAAATTCACGAAGACGAGAACAACGTCTCAACCAGGCTATTACCCAACCTACATTGTCCGTTCAAGATACACAAAGGGCCCATGGTAACGTTCATGTACCAACTAAACACATCATCTTTTTCAAATTCCGTGCATACTCTGATTAATACCAAACAGATCAATCTCTGCAAAAATGTCGCTCTACAATAATGCGTTCAAGAAGAACCACCACCAAAAAGTATAATAATCAAAATGTACCAGACATAACACAACATAGGATCAACCAATGCACAACAGAACATCACAATCAACGACATCAACTACTCCGCCGAAGACAAACAATTGCTTCATGTTAGAACTAACATGAAATTACAGCAAGACGAGAGGCCTTTGAAGATTTATATACCTCAATCGATGGGCGGAGGGCGAGAAGTTTCTGGGAAGCTGCCTGATCGGCCTTCAGGGTGGCTGCCTCAACAACGACGAGATCCCTTGTTTTGAGCGCCTTGACAAGGTTGCGCTCGATGCTGATGTTGCGGCACGCATTCATGTGCGCGCCTCAACTAAACACATCATCTTTTTTTCAAATTCCGTACATACTCTGGTTAATACCAAACAGATCAATCTCTGCAACAAAGTCGCTCTACAACAATGCGTTCAAGAACAACCACCACATAGTATAATAATCAAAATATACCAGACATAACACAACATAGGATCAACCAACGCACAACAGAACATCACAATCAACGACAACAACTACCGCGCCGAAGACGAATAATTGCTTCAGTTAATTTGCCTCCAACTAATACAAACTCTGAACAAATAGAGATCTTGTCAATGAACACGATGATAACTAATATTGCTCTGCATGAACCACCTCAAGAAACCCTACCAACAACAACAACTGACAACTCACATGTTGGGAATATTGCCCTTCAATGTTCCATGAATTTGAAGAGGCATCACTATCAATACTAAGTGCATAATTGTATTTGATGTATATTCAAGTTCAATGTATGCAAGTTATCTACTATACCATGATTAGACAGGATGTTAGGGTCACAATACTGGTTGAACTCAAGACGGGATGCTAACAAAGCAGAATTTTGGCTAAGTCTAGAAGCATTGAGTGAAGGAAGTTCATTCAACATCAAGAGGCTAAAAGCGTTGACAGAAGCTCAAGCAGTCAAAACCTCAAAGGTGCAGACAAGAAATCTGGCTAAGTCTAGAAGCATTGAGTGAAGGCAGTTCACTGAACACCAAGTGGCTAAAAGCGTTGACAGAAGCTTAAGCAGTCAAGGCCTCTGAGGTGCAGATAAGAAATCTGACTAAATCCAGAAGAGTCGAGTGAAGGCACTTCACTCAACGCCAGAAGAGCAGAAGCATTGACAGGATACACTGCAGTCAAAGCCTCGGTATTGCTTATAACACCCTAAATTTGAGGAGCCAGTGCTGTTCGACGAAATTCAGGGATCGTCGAAGGCCAGCCGACGAAAATCGAGTTGTGGCCGCTCGACGAAAGTCGAGCTATAGCCTTCGTCGAAATCAGGGCCGCTCGACAAAAGTCGAGCTGTGGCCTTCGTCGAACTCAGGGCCGCCCAATGAAAATCGAGCTGTGTCCGCTCGACGAAAGTCGAGCTGGGGGATTTTGATCGACTGCAGCGCTGTCCGTCGTGCTTGGGTTCGTCGAGCTCATGACCTTTCGTCGAGCTGGGGGATTTTTGTCGAGCTCAGCACTGTTTGTCGAGCTGAGGACAATTCGTCGAGCTCACGGCTTTTCGTCAAGCTCAGGTCGATCGTCGAAGCCTGAATCATTCGACTAAATTACGGAATTGCGGGTTTCATAGATCTATTTCTTAGCCGTTCGATTTAACATCAAAGTTGATCAGGTTCATCTGCCCAAAGTGTTTTAGTAGGGCTGAGCAGTTCTCTTCCTCACTTGTGCTCATTTTGGAGTTGACTTAGGGTTTAAGAGAGAGAGAGAGAGAGTTTGGAGGAAGAATAAAGCTTTCTTCGGCCTTTGTCGAAGCTTCAGAGCTCTGATCATCGTTCTGAGGCCAGATCCGTGAAGAGGACACAAAAGCGTTCATTTTCCTCCGTGCAAGACAAGGATTTCATGGCTAGAAAGAGGATTCGAAGGGTAACAACACTTCTTCTATTGGTTTTAGGATGCATGCATGGTATCTACGCTTTCTTTATTTTTCTTTCAAGCATTCTAGGCATCGTATCTCTCACGTGAGAGGGGTTCAGGTTGCCATGGTTCAAGAGGAGCCACCGGGTCGATTGTGTCCATCCCCGGCATGATATTGCATTAGAGATCCGCTCCGTTAGTGGATTATTCATTGTGGGTGAAGCTGTTGTCACGACCATTAGTCTGACTCAGTGATGTTGCATTGCGAGCTTTAAGGATTTTATAGAAATCCAGTAGCAGTAAGATGTCGTCTGTGATGGTGTCTTTCCTCTTTCTCGTGTGAGTATGTGTGGCCGGAACCGGATCGACTGGAAATTAGAGTACACGCGGGGACATGGGGATGATACAGGACAAGTGTTGGAATAGGGTGGGAAAGGCATGGGATTGTGATGTGACAAGGCGTGGTTTATCTCTATGGTCGGCTGGCTAGCCCGTCACTTTGCAAGGTCATGTGTGGAGAGTGTCCCGGCGAGACAAGTCCCCTTTTGTGGAACTGACGAGAACGCCAAGCTTATGACAATCCCAGACAACTCCAGCTGGGTCCCACTGGGTCTCCTTCGGTGGACTTGGTCCCGATTTTGGAGCCGGGTATGGGTCGTCGCGAATGGATGGGGTCTAGCATGGGTTCTTAGCATCAGTTTATTTGTTTGAATGGCAGAACCCTGACATGAGAAGTCAGAGTTTGCAGGCAAGCCCGGGTTTTGAGACACATAAGCAGGTGGGGCCAAGACAAGAGTTCCGTGTGGCGGCTTGTATGCTGCTTTGGAGAAATTAGAGTACGCTTGTGTTTGCGGCTTGAACGCCGATGGGGAAATTGGAAGTACCTGATTTGATGATGATGTGTTAGAAGCATACGCTTTAGGGTGCCTTGGGTGAAACCCAGGATTACATTCATGCTGCATTATAGGCCCCCTTTATTACTTGTTCAATATAGAAACATGTTTGTTTGCTTGGGACATCCAAACTTGTTTATAGCTTTACATGTTATTATTTTTTGCATACAAAGTGCTGACCTGCAGGGTGATGGAGTACCCCGGGGTCCGTTAGGGACGGCTGGGAGGAGATGTGTTGGTTATACAGTTGAGGTCAGCCTTTGCTGACCCACATTACCACAAATTTTTACAGGGCAAGAATCGCAAGCAGGAGCAAGCTCGCCGACCAAAAGGGCCTAAGCCTCATGAAGTGAACCTTTATTTGCTTATGTTTTGATGCTATGATATGATCCTTGAGTTGTATTCTGACTTGCATGCCGAGGTAAACTATGAGTGCTTTGTACATTGATAGGATTGCTATTCAGCTTTGGACTCTTGTTGTGTAAGGCCTTAAGGCCATTTTGATACTCCTGGTATGGTGGATAACTTCTAGTTTTGTTTGTTTGTTTCCGCTGGTTTATTCTGGGTTTTGAGTTGGGTAGATTTATATCATTTTTTAATGCTTAAGTTGTAGCGTCTGTATGTTGTGGGGCCCCGTCCGGACACATATTATACGGTCATTACAGGGGAGTTGTTACAATTTGGTATCATAGGGAGGTTAGTGTCCAAAGTAAAGATTTGTGGTCAAATGTCGTAATCGGATCGCGTAATGAAGTTATCCACCTAGGAGTATTGCGGTACTATGAGTGTCCTTGTGTCTAGTTATGTGACTAGAAGGTGATTCTTGTTTTAGTTTGCTTTTGTGAAGGGGTGCAAGCGACGAGGCAGGGATATTGAGGCTACGAGAAGAGCTTTCGGCGAGCAGTGCTACTGCTCAGGGTCCTTTGGGATTGGGGGTAACCCCGATCGATTTCTATCGCATGCTCGTAGAAGCAATTTTGGCAGCTCAAGCTGCCGCCCCCGATGCGGCAACAGTCGTGCCAGGAGGAGGAGCCAGGCAAGCAGAGTTGTTAGCATAAAGAGTGGTTGTCGGACATGGAGACCGGCAAATGAAATATTTTCTAAGCTTCCATCCTCCAACATTCAAGGGCGTCGGCACGTCGACCGATGCAGAGGATTGGTGGCAAGGATTCAAGAACTGTTAAGGGGGGCCGAGACGCCGGTAGAGAAGCAAGCCGAGTTTGCAAGTTTCATGTTGGAAGGTTATGCTAAGCTATGGTGGGTGAGCCATAGCGGTCGCCAGTTTCCTGGATGCACCCCGACCATAGAGGAGTTCGAGAATTCTTTCTTGAAAAAATACATTCCTGCGTCGACGAGGTTAGCCCTTTAGAGGGAATTTCTATATTTGGTGCAGTGGGACAAGACGGTCGATGACTATGTTCAGGAGTTTACTCGGTTGGGTAGTTATGATGGAACAACCATGGCTGACGATGTGGAGAGGGACAACCTCTTCTACGATGGGATGAGGGAGAATCTGATACAACCCCTCATATCTATGAAGAATGCTGGTTTTAATGAGCTGGTTGAGGCTGCCAGAACGTTGGAGAGTGATTTGTAGCAAACCCAACGTCGAAAGGGTTTTGCGGCCAAGCAGGCAGAAGGAAAGTCTTCTCAATCTCAACAAAGAACTGACGGGAGTAACTGGAAGAAGCAATCTCATCCCTACAAGAATTGGGAGAAGGATATGAAAAAATTGGTTCCTAAACACCTAGAGGGGGGTGAATAGGTGCAATTCCTTTTTCTTCTAAGACAGAACTTTTAATTCAGTTAATTAACAAAAACAGATAGTTCTACAGCTATCACAGCACAAAAATAACAATACCACACACAATCACAGATTGCACACTGATTATAGTGGTTCCCCAAGGTCTGGGTACATTCACTTTCCCCCTTCGCCTATCTAGCAGTGTGCTAGATTCGGCCTAACTTCTTTCCTTCTCCTCAGATCCGCAGATCTTACAGCTTAGAACCCAAATAAGGCTCCTATAACTCAGAGTGAGTCCACACTCCTACAGCTCAGACAATCTGCCCTACCTCAGCCTTCAACAAGGCCTACAACTCAGAGATGAAAATCTCCTACAACTCAGGCTCTCAGCCCTACCTCGGCCTTCAACAAGGCCTACCACTCAGAGAACTTATCTACTACAACTCAGCCTTTATAAATCAGGCTTACAACTCAGATCTTAAAAAGATCCTACAGAAAATAGATGTAAATCTGAAAATTACCACCACCCTGGTTGAGAGAGAAAGGATAATAGGTTTCTTGATCAGTTTTTGAAAGAATCTGATGTTAGAGATCAACCCGTCTTAGATTTCTTCAAAGCTTCTTGAATCTGAACACAGTAGGGTTGATCTCCTTTGAAGTTGATCTTCAATCAGCTTCTTTCTTGAATCTCAGAAATCAATCTGAATTCTTCTTGGCAGACTAGTTCAGAATCTGCACTTAAGAGACTTGTTTATGTAAGTCCCTTTCTTCACGTGAATAGATGGAGCTCTCTCTCTCCAAATTCTTCTGAAGATTCTTCTGAATTCTTCTTTGAATTCTCTTGACAAACTCTGAGTAGATCACCACTTGAGAATGTCTTCTTAGATCTTCTGTTGAAAATCTTCTTCTATTTTTCGTGTGTTATATTCTGTATTATTTTTCTTCTATTGATAGAGAATGTATTTATATAGACTTCCTCCATGGTAACCAGCTGATCCAGTTTCTAACGAACTTCTGACAGCTCTGACAGTTGTAGTAGACCGGTTGGTTATGGCAGCTATGAAGTCTTCCAGTCACTTCTTGAAACTCTGTCTCTGTCAGCAAAGTGTCGAGACTGAACTTCATCATGTGTCGACACAAGTATACTAAGTGTCGACACAAGCCTTGGTGGTGTCGACACAGCACCCTTGGTGTTGACACTGCTTCTCGACACAGCTTCTGTAGAATGTGTCGACACTAGTTCTGTGTGTCGACACAGTCACTTCTTCTCTTCACAAAAATCAACTCTGTTGAAACTCTGTTATGTGTCGACACAAGTCCTGTGTGTCGACACAGTTGATGTCGACAAAGTCTTCTGTGTGTCGACACTGCCTCGTGTGTCGACACAGTTGATGTCGACTAAGCTTTTCTGTGTGTCGACTCTGCCTCTGTGTGTCGACACAATTTCTTCTGGTGTCGACACAGCCTTTCCAAGTGTCGACACAATTGACTCCAGGTGTTGACACAGCCTTTCTCCAGTGTCAACACAATTAACTCCAAGTGTCGACACAACTTTTCTCCAGTGTCGACACAAGCCTTCATAAGTGTCGACACAGCTTCTTCTGGTGTCGACTCATGGACTTCGAAACTTTTCCTGCATTCTTGCATTTTCTTAACCTGCACATATAAACTCAAAACAACATCAAATACACCTTGATGCATATCATTGAGTAAGGTGAGGCTTCTTCAAATCTGGTACACATTTTCCAATGTACCCAATAATCTCCCCCTATTTGGAGAAGTCATAACCCTTAGTCAATGATATACACCATTCATAATAAACACACATTATGATGTATAAAAACATTACATGATAGGTTAACTTATAAACAAAACATGTATAAAATGTCATCATAAAATAATGATGCAAACATAATGAGCATTAATCATTTTTTGTTTAAACTTTCAAAAGTTTCTTAACACTAGTTTACATAGATTTTTAAAACTAAAGATTACAATGTTGTAAAATCTAGTTAATCTATTCTAAGGCTGATCAGGCTCCTTGATGACTATGCCTTTGCCTGACTGAATCTTGGCTTGTACTAGAGCTTGAGTATCTTCAGCTGGCTTCTTGCCCTTCAGATCTTTCTTCTTTTGTTCTTCGACCCTTATCCTTTGCCTTTCAAAATAGTGAAAAGGCTTTGGGAAGTACTTGCTAGGCTCCTGAGCATTAGGAGGTAGCTTCCCAGCTTTTGCCTTTCTTCTATATTGTAGAATGGCTTCCTGTCTAGCTTCATGCTTTTGCCATTCTTGCTCAGTGTACCATTTTCCCCTTTCATGGGTCTGGTCCTTTACAGCTTTTCAGGTAGCCAATATAATATTCCTAGAAGTAGGACTCCACTGCTCAAAATCAGGCTTCAAGTCAGCCTATTCTCTGAATCTTTTCTTTGAAAGTTAAGCTTCTTGCTCCTTATTCAAAGCTGCTTCTGACATCTCTACTTTCTCAATGATGACATTTTTAGTACCCTCTGGAGGGTTGTACATTGACTTTACTTCTTGCTGATTCATATCAAAATCTGCTGGAGGGTAAATAACCTGAGCAACTTCAGGTGGATCACCTTCAAAATAAGCAGGTTGCACACGTGACTCAGCTACATTATCATCATCACAGAGGGGTGGATATCCAAGAGTGACTCTGATGCTATTAGATATCCATTTTGCATGATCTGAGCCTGCTTTGACTAACACTCTCTCCCCCTTTATGACTTCACTCTCAATAAGATCTCTGAGGTCATCTTTCTGAAATCTTACTTGTTCATCTAGATAATTAATACCATCTTTATAAAATGACCTTAGTTTCAGTAGCTGATCAGAAATGATCTTTTGAGAATTCTTAATAGCTATTTGTACAGCAGCTAGTTCTTCCTGGGATTGTTTATCAAAATCTGACTTGGCTTTAGAACTTGCCTCAGTCTGGGCAGCAGCAGTATTCTTTAATTCTGTGACAATCACATTATGTGATTCAATCAGATTGTCATTCATCCTAAGTTGATTTTCTAGGACATAGCCTTGCTTAACAGCTATATAATTATTGAAGTTGGTGACCGGGCGGTCTGGCGGTCTGGCTTGGCGGGTTGAAGACCATGCGGTTTGGCGGTTTCCCTTCAGTAGTTTGGTTGCTGTGCTGTTGCTGTCTGGAGTCCGAGCGGTCTAGCGGCTTGCCTCTGGAGACTTGGAAACCAGGCGGTCTAGCGGTCTCCCATGGTGATCTCTCTCTCTCTGGTGGTAGCCGAGCGGTTAGCCCTTCTGTCTAACCGCGCGGCTTGTGTGAATTATTCTGTATTAGACCGCTTAGTCCTGTAAATTTTTAGTCTCACATCTCTTATTTGTATTCTCTCATCTCTCCTCCATTCTATATAAGGGAGTTCATACCTTTGTAATAGATACCTTTTTCAGATAATAAAGTTTCTGTTAAACCCTTCTGGTTTGTTTTTGTTCGTTTCTAACATGGTATCAGAGGAAACGATCTTTTCCACCTAATTATTTTTCTCGTACTGTTCGCGCGGTCTCTTATTCTTGTTCGCGCGGTCTCTTATTCTTGTTCGCGCGGTCTCTTGCTTTTGTGTGTGCGGCCTCTGTGTGCGATCTCTGTTTGGCTCATACACCTTGGTATCTTTCGCACGGCCTTCTCCTTCTTCGATTCGCGCGGGCTACCTTCTAGCCGCTCGACTTCTATCCCTCAGCTTGGTTCTATGGCTTGGTCGTGGCCATTCTGGCCGTTGGTGTCAATCATCGTGACCGCTGCAGATCTCCTTCTCCTACCGCTGCGATTTCTCCCTGTTCGCGCGACTTGTTTCCTAACCGCGCGTCTTATTTTCTAACCGCGCGGCTTCCTGTTGTTCTCTTCTATGGATCTTTCTTATGCTTCTACTGCCACCACTCCTACCGCCACTCCTGTCGCCAATCCGGCTCTGCCTCTTCATATTACTCCTTCCGGGAACCTTGGGACAGTTTCCAAGCTTGTCGGCTCCAACTACCCGGATTGGAGCATCTCCTTCACCTTTCTCCTACGCTCACAACGCAAACGCCACCATCTCGTTGATGACCCTCATCCAACCACTTCACCTCTCTTTGATGACTGGGATGCGAGTGACGCGCTTGTGCGAACTTGGTTTGCTAATAGCCTATCTGATGAGTGTCATCCCGTCATCCGTCATGATGAGACGGTCAAGGCCGCTTGGCTTCATCTTGCCGCTCTGTACTCCAAGGGGGCTCAGACGTCCCGCATCTATATGTTGTATGCAGACCTCTTTGCCCGTCCTACCTTGTCCCTTGCTACTGCCTACCAACAGGTTCAGTCTCTTGGGGCTGAGATTCTTCAGAATCGCCCCTTCTCTGCGGATTTGGCTCAGCAAAATAAGCACTTCTAGGAGCTTTTTGTTGTGTGTTATCTGCTCCGGCTTCCTGATACTTATGATATGATCCGCCAGCAAATTTTGGGTGAGGCGGAATCTCCAACCTTAGATGCCACCGCTGCCCGCATCTCCGCTGTCACCTCTCTCCTTCAGCACCCGATTCTGCCTGCTCCTCCTCCACCAGCCAACTATGCTCACTAAACTCAGCGGAGTGTGAAGGATCAAGCGCATACCCAACTGCATCAAAAGCCCGGACTGTTGGAGAGGGCGCTACTTAATTTCTTAAATAAGTAGCAAAGCACCACGGGTCAAGTGAAGGAACGCCGGACCCAACAATCCCCCCCGGCGTTCAGCACAACCCGTCGGCTCAGAGGTGGAGTTACCACATGGCCCACCTGGCTCAGAGGTGGGGTTACCACATGTCCATGGTTGCCTGACCCGCCGGACCCACACAGGTAGAAGGGAAAAATCAGGATTGAATAGCGCCCCCCCCCCCAGTCTTGAACCCGTGACCTCCTCTGATACCAATTGAAGGATCAAGCGCATACCCAACTGCACCAAAAGCCCGGACTATTGGAGAGGGCGCTACTTAATTTCTTAAATAAGTAGCAAAGCGCCACGGGTCAAGTGAAGGAACGCCGGACCCAACAGAGTGGCTCTGGTAGCCGCAGTCACCAGTCTGGCGGACGTACTCTTTCCCGCTACCTCTGCTCTCACTATGGCCACACCGGCCATACTCTTGACCGCTGCTGGATGAAGCATCCCCATCTTCGCCCCTCGGGTGACTCTTCCGCCTCCTCTTCCAAGCTGTCTGCCTCCATGGTCACATCATTAGGTAGTGCCCACGTGGTAACTCAAGGTAAATGGCTTATCGACTCTGGAGTAACTAATCACATGACGGGCAATCCTCACTGCTTCACTCTCCTCGAACAACATGATCGGGTGCCCCCGGTTCTTGTTGCAGACGGTTTTCCCTCCCCGGTTCATGGGTCGGGAGTGGTCCATGTTACTCCGTCTCTTCTCCTAGCGGACACTATCTATGTGCCCAAATTTCCATGCAATTTGTTGTCGGTTACCTCTTTATGCAAGCAGCTTCAGTGCTCTGTAACGTTTACTCCGACTTCTTGTTCTTTTCAGGATCCGAGCTCCCAACAGACGATTGCTACTAGACTGAGAACGGCGGCCTCTACTTCCTCGATAATGTTTTCGCCTTATCCGCCTTCTCCTCCTCTTGTACGGATCTTCTCCAGTGGCATCTCCGCCTCGGTCATCCTCCTCCATGGCTTCTACATCAACTTCTTCCCCACCTCCCTCCTTCCAGTCCTCCTCTCAACTGCGAGGCTTGTCAGCTTAGCAAGCATCACCGTTCCTCCTTCCCGCCAAAGCAAGGTCGGGGCTCTACCCGTCTGTTTGATCTAATCCACTCCGATGTCTGGGGACCTGCTCCTACCCTCACCATTGGTTGGGGTAGTTCTTATTTTGTTACTTTTATTGATGACTTTTCTTGATGTACTTGGTTGTATCTCTTACGAGATCGCTCTGAACTTTTGGATGCATGAGTTTCTTTTTATCAATTAATCAAAACTCAGTTTGGTGTTTGTAATAAAACTTTTCGCTCAGACAATGCTACAGAATATTTGAGTCATGCTTTTACCTCTTTCTGTGTGCAACATGGCATTATTCATCAGACTAGCTGTGTTTATACCACCTAGCAAAATGGGGTGGCGGAACGCAAAAACCGTCATCTCCTCGATGTTGCTTGCACCTTGATGACCCAGATGCATGTTCCTCGCTCCTATTGGGGCTATGCTGTTCTCCTTGCCTGCTACCTCATCAATCGCATCTCCTCCACGGTTCTCCACTGGAAAACCCCATTCTCCATTCTGTATCCGGACAAGGAGCATTTTCCTCTCCCTCTCCGCATCTTTGGGTGCACTGCATTTGTGCATACCCCCTCCGCCACCCGTGACAAGCTCTCCCCTCGCTCCACCAAATGTGTCTTTTTGGGGTACTCCACCACTAAGAAAGGATATTGTTGCTTTGATCCCGTTCCTCGTAAGCAATTCATCTCTGCTGACGTCACCTTCTTCGAGAATGCCTCCTACTTCTCGGATGCCTCCTCTCCTCTTCCCCTAGCTTCTGATTCTCATACTATTTCCTTCGTTCCCTCGTCTCCTACTGCGATCTCCGCCCCTACACCATCTTCGTCCACTCCTCTCCCTCCACCTATCTCTCCCACTTCTCCACCACCGTCTCCCTCATCTCTGCAGCCGCCGCTCTCTCCTCCCAGGCTAGCTCTCTCTGCCACGGATGCTCCGGATGCCGAGGGACCTGCTGACCTGGATCTTCTTGTAGCTCTTCGTAAAGGGGTGCGGACGTGTACCCTACACCCCCTTGTTGCTGTTGTTTCATATGATCATCTCACCTCTTCTCGCAGGGCCTTTGCACTGGCTATCTCTACCACTACCACACCCCGTTCCTACCAGGAGGCCCTTGTTATTACTCATTAGAAGATGGCCATGGATGAGGAAATGGCGACCCTCACTGAGCGAGGTACCTGGGCTCTTGCTCCTCCTCCCCTCGATACTGATGTCGTTGGCTGTTGCTGGGTCTTTGTGGTAAAATTTGGCCCAGACGGCACTGTGGATCGTTATAATGCTCGCCTTGTTGCTAAGGGATTTACTCAGACCTATGGGGTTGATTACTTTGACAACTTCTCTCTCGTGGCTCGTCTCAGCACTATCCGGGTCCTTCTCTCTGTGGAGGTCAATAGAGATTGGCCGATTTCTCAGCTGGATGTCAAGAATGCCTTCCTTTATGGTGATCTTCAGGAGGCAGTCTACATGGAGCAACCTCCTGGGTATGTTGCTCCGGGGGAGACACGAGTCTGCCGGCTGAAGAAGGCAATTTATGGTCTCAAGCAGAGCCCTCGAGCTTGGTTCGACAAGTTCAGCGGCATCGTGGCAGCCGTTGGTTTTGTGCGAAGCTCTGCCGATCACTCGCTATTTATTCGCAAAACCTTCTCAGGACTGGTGGTTCTTGTTGTGTACGTCGATGACATCCTTCTCACTGGCGATGACCAGGAAGGGGTAGCCTTGACAAAGCAACATTTCGTCAACATCTGGTCACGAAATATATGGGCTCTACGAAGTACTTTCTAGGGATCGAAATCTCTCGGAAGCCCAACTCCTTAGTCCTCTCCCAACGTAAGTATGCCCTTGATCTTTTAAAAGAGGCAGGATTGAGTGGAGCTAAACCTGCCCGATGCCCCATGGCAACTAGAGAAGACAAAACCTGGATAGATGATTCGCCTCCTCTTTCAAATATTACGCGGTACCGGAGTCTGGTTGGTAAGCTCATATATCTCACCATGACCAGGCCCAACATTTCCTATGTTGTGGGCAAAGTGAGTCAATTCATGCAAGCACCTAGGGAGTGCCATCTACAGTCCATCTTGAGGATCTTGGAATATGTCAAAGCAGTGCCTGGGAAAGGATTACTCTTTCAGAAGAATGGTCATCTGAGGGTTGAAGCATACTCAGATGTGAGTTACGCTGATGAAAAAGGGGATCGCAAGTCAACCTCGGGTTTTTGCACCTTTGTTGGGGGAAATCTTGTGAGCTGGAAGAGCAAGAAGCAGTCGGTTGTTTCCAGGTCTAGTGCTGAAGCAGAGTATCGTAGTATGACATCGACCACTTGTGAGTTAAAGTGGCTACGGTCTCTCATGCTGGATTTAGGAGAGGTGTACAACCATCCTCTACCTATGTTCTGTGATAACAAGGCTGTCATGTACATCTCCAAAAATTCGGTCTTCTATGAAAGAACCAAGCACATTGAGGTCGACTGTCATTTCATTCGTGAGGAGATTCTGAAGGAACAAATTTGCACTCCCTTCGTCACTTCTGATAAAGAGCTGGCTGATATCTTCACCATGCCAGTCTCCGCCTCGTTTCTTCATATTTGTGACAAGCTGGGCATGATCGATATATATGCTCCAGCTTGAGGGGGAGTGTTGAAGTTGGTGACCGGGCGGTCTGGCGGTCTGTATTGGCGGGTTGAAGACCATGCGGTCTAGCAGTTTCCCTTCAGTAGTTTGGTTGTTGTGTTGTTGCTGTCTGGAGCCCGAGCGGTCTAGTGGCTTGCCTCTGGAGACTTGGAAATCGGGTAGTCTAGCGGTCTCCCGTGGTGATCTCTCTCTCTCTGGTGGTAGCTGAGCGGTTAGCCCTTCTGTCTAACCGCGCGGCTTGTGCGAATTGTTCTGTATTAGACCGCTTAGTCCTATAAATTTTTAGTCTCACATCTCTTATTTGTATTCTCTCATCTCTCCTCCATTCTATATAAGCGAGGCCATACCTTTGTAATAGATACCTTTTTCAGATAATAAAGTTTATGTTAAACCCTTCCGGTTTGTTTTTGTTCGTTTCTAACAATCATCAACTTGAGTCTTTATTGTTTGTTGTTGCTTTGCAAGATAGACTACAACATTGCCACCTTTCTGGAAGCAATCTGTCATTTCCTTCTTGTTCTGATTTACTTCAAATCTTATGGATTTAATATCTTGAGCCAAGGAGAATTGCAGATCTTTTTGGGTCTCATCCATATATTTCTCCATGGCTATCCTTTGCTCATCTAACTTTACTTGCAAGGATACCAACAAAGAGCTATAATCAGTGGCTAGGGCAGGTTGTGGAGCAGTTTGCAATGCCCTTTTATAGCTTTGGCTTCTCCTTTTGAAAACCATCAGCTTTCTCTTCTTTGCTTGTATTTCTGCTTCATCTTCAGAAGCTGATGTACTTGCTATATCAACTCTTTCCTTAGGACTAGGAGGCAATTCCTTTTCAGTCCTAGGTTGCTCCCCCTCAATGTTAGCTTGCTCCCCCTCAGTTCTTGATTTCTCCACCTGAGTCCCTTGCTCTTCCCCCTCAGTCCTGACTTGCTCCATATCAGGGAACAACTCTTCAAGGGTAAACTCTTGTTGAGTATGAACTGGAGATACTCTTAACTCTGGAGCATCAACAGCTGCAGATGTATCCTCCATGATAACATCCTGTGCTTGAGTATTGAGTTGAGTGTTTTGGTCAACATCAACCAAGGGCATAGTTAGTGTTTCATCCTCATTATTGAAAATTGATTGATTAACTTCTTGGATTACCTCAGGTATAGTTGGAGTAGCCATTTCACTATCTAAGTGTGTTGGCTCTTCTTCATGATGAGGCTCCCCCTGCACCTGAGCACCATCTGTAATGTCTTGTGCAGGAGATTTTTCAGTAATCTCTGGCCTCTCTTCATCAGGCAAGTCCTTTGTGAGGACCCTATCCCATCTGGAGATTATCCTTATATTCATTCTTCTCATGTGGTTGATCATAGAACCAGTAGTTTGTTCCATTACTTCTGGAATTGTTCCAGCCAAGTAAAGACTTATGATTCTTCCCAGATTTAGCTTCTTAATGTCTTCCTTAATCTTTTCAAAGATTACTGCAGACCAATCTGTGTTCAGTTTGAAGATAATCCTAGTCATCAGGCTGAACATATAGGCTGAAACCCTATCATGCCCCCTGGCTTGCAGAGTATGACCTTTCCAACCACTTCAGAAAGGAATTTTCCTTGCAGATTCATCCCTTTCCTGTTCATTGCAGATCCAATCTTCATGGTGGGATCCAATCCACACCACTGAAGTGCTTCCCTGGTCTTGGTAGAGGTAACTTCTTCTTCTTCTTGAGTTCTTAGGAGTTGAAGAGTTTTCCTCAAGCTCTTCAAGGTAAGTTTAACTTTAGCTCCCTGAACTGTAGATTCTTCTCATGTAGTTTAACTTTAGCTCCCTAAAGTAGTATTTCTTTCTTCCATATCTTTGTAGGTTTGGATACCAGAAATTCCAAACCATTTTCTGCATTATCAAAAGCATTGCGAACCAGCTCATAGCCTTCGTTGACGTTATCTTCAAGCTTTGGCGCCATTGGGGTTGAGAGAAATCTTGGATTGAGAAGAGAGAATTTGTCAACACAAGGTTTTGGTCTCGAAAATCTGGAGAGTGTGTCGATAGAGTATGTTGTTGACCTATTTATACCCTTCTAAATAATGAAGTTCAAAAGGCACGTCAAAATTCTCTTAATGTGTCGACACAGTTGAAATGTGTCGACACAGACTTCTAATGTCTCGAAAGAAGTGTTGACTTCTATATGTCGACACCAATTCTATTTGTCTTGGTCGTGTTTGACGAAGAGCCCGTGAAGTCGATGATTTGAGGTCGACGAAGTGTTGTTGAATCTGCGCTCGACGATATATGTCGATTCTGCGCTCGACGATATCTATGTATCGATTCTGCACTCGACGATCAGTTGATTCTGCGCTTAACGATATTTGTGTGTTGATTCTAAGTGTCGACACAACTTTTGGATGTGTCGACACAACTTCTCTGAAGAGTCAACACCTTTTTTCTAGATGTGTCGACACCACTTTCCTGGACTGTCGACACCAACTACTATGTGTCGACACAGACAACATTTTGTGTCGACATAATTTTACTTAGCCAAATTTGTTAAACTAATTTATGTTCAACATTCCTAATTCAATTTTGAAATTATTGAATTTAGTTTCATCTAATGGCTTAGTGAACATATCAGCAATTTGTAAATCAGTGTTAACAAATTCTAAAGAAATATCTTCTTTTTCTACATGATCTCTAAGAAAATGGTATCTTATTTCTATATGCTTTGTTCTACTATGAGAAATAGGATTATGAGCAATAGTAATAGCACTAGTAGAATCACATAATAATGGAGTTCTACTTACCTGAATACCATAATCTTCTAACTGATGTTGTATCCACAACATCTGTGCACAGCAACTTCCTGCAGCAACATACTCAGACTCAGCTGTGAAAATTGCCAAACTAGTCTGCTTCTTACAGCTCCATGGCACCAGTCTTCCTCCTAGAAATTGACAGGTGTCTGTTGTGCTTTTCCTATCTACTTTGCAACCTGCAAAGTCTGCATCTGAATAACCTATTACTAGAAAATCTCTATTCCTAGGATACCAAAGGCCTAGATTAGGTGTGCCCTTAAGATATCTCAAAATCCTTTTGACAGCAGTAAAATGAGATTCTTTAGGGCAGGATTGGTACCTAGCACAAACACATGTAGCATACATGATGTCTGGTCTACTAACAGTCAGATATAGGAGGGATCCAACTATCCCTCTATACAAAGACTCATCTACAGGTTTCCCTACATCATCTTTGCTTAAAGACATACTTGTCCCCATTGGAGTTCTCATGGTAGTGGATGACTCCATACCATACTTCTTAATTAACTCCTGAGTGAACTTAGACTGAGATATGGACAAGCCATCATCAGTCTGTCTTACTTGGAGTCCCAAGAAGAACTTAAGTTCTCCCATACTGCTCATTTCAAATTTCTCTTGCATAAGTTTTGTAAACTTTCTACAAAAGTTATTTTTAGTAGAACCAAATATTATGTCATCAACATATATTTGGACTAGGATGATCTTTCCTTTGGATTCTCTAAGGAATAGAGTCTTGTCTATTTTCCCCCTTGAGAATTTGTTCTCAATAAGGAAAGTAGACAGGGTTTCATACCAATCCCTTGGGGCTTGTTTCAACCCATATAAAGCTTTCCTAAGTTTACAAACATAATTATGATTGAGTGGATCAACAAAACCTGAGGGCTTTTCTACATAGACCTCCTCTTTTAAGTCTCCATTTAAGAATGCCGACTTAACATCCATTTGGAACACTTTGAAGCCTTGATATGCTGCATAGGCTAGGAATAGCCTGATTGCTTCCAATCTTGCCACTGGAGCAAAATTCTGATCAAAGTCTATGCCCTCTTCCTGCATGTATCCTTTGGCAACTAATCTTGCCTTGTTCTTCACTATGATCTCACTCTCATAAAGCTTGTTTCTATAAATCCACTTTGTCCCTATGACATTGTGGCCCTTTGGTTTTGGAACCAACTCCCAGACCTTGCACCTTCTGAATTGACTTAACTCCTCCTGCATAACATCAATCCAGTATGGGTCTTGAATTGCTTCTTCAAATCTCTTGGGTTCCAATTGAGATAAGAAGGTTGGGCAAAGAACTGTATTTAAGTTCTTGCTTCTTGTTTGTACTTCATGTCTTGGATCACCAATGATCTGGTGCGCAGGATGATCCTTGAAATGTCTAACTGCTGGAGGTAATCTATCAACAGTTTGACCTTCTTCAATCTCTTCATTATGCTGCACCTCATGGTATTCATCAGCCTCTTGAGTGTCTTGTACTCCCCCTGGACAGCAACTACCATTTTCCTCATCTTGCTTTACAGTTGTATCTTCTCTGATAGTAAGCTGGTCCATCTTATGTTGTATACCTGTGGAGCTACAAGAACTACTAGGCAACTCACAGTTAATAAGTCTAGATTCATCAAATATAGCATGAATAGACTCTTCTACAACTTGAGTAGCCAAATTGTAGACCCTATAAGCCTTACTATTATTTTTGTACCCAACAAATATCCCATCTTGGGATTTGGCAACAAACTTAATTAGATGAGACTTGTCATTATTAAGCACATAGCACTTGCAACCAAAGATCCTAAAATAGGATAACTTTGGTTTTCTGTCTTTCATAACCTCATAGGTTGTCTTTTTGTGGCTTTTGGTGATGGAAGCCCTATTGAGCACATGGCATGCAGTGTTTACTACCTCAGCCCAGAAATATTCTGGGAGAGAAGTGTCACTCAATAGTGTTCTTCTAGCCTCAATCAATGTCCTATTCTTTCTTTCAGCAATGCCATTTTGCTGAGGTGTTCTAGGTGAGGAGAATTCCTGATGAATCCCAAATTCTTCACACAACCTTGTCATACTTTCAGATTGGAATTCAGTTCCATGGTCACTTCTGATTTTGACCACTGAACTATCTAATTCATTCTGAATTTGTTTGACAAAATTGCAGAAGACATTTGGGGTTTCAGATTTCTGCCTCAGAAAGAATACCCATGAAAATCTAGAATAATCATCTACAACCACAAAAGTGTAGACCTTCCTACCTAGACTATGAACTGGCATATGACCAAATAAATCCATATGCAAGGGGTATAAGCACCTCACTGAGTCTTTAGTTTCTAGGCTATGAAAGGAGGATCTGGTCTGCTTGCATTTTTGACAAGCTGAGCATATTCCATCCTTATAGCACTTAACTTGAGGACCATTCCTCACTAACTTTTTACTAAAGAGTTGGCTAATAGTCTTGTAGTTAAGATGTGCTAGCCTCTTGTGCCATTTGACACAATGAGAGGCTTTCTCATCAGCCACAAGACAGATAAGAGAATTTTTATTCTCACTCTCAAAGTTTAGGCAATACACATTTCTTTTTCTATAGTCAGTCAATATGACTTTTTGATCATTTGACCTCTTGATATGACACCCATTCTTGATGAAGGAAATGTCATATCCAAGATCACTCAGCTGGCTAATGCTTATTAGGTTGTGTTTCAAACCCTTCACATAAGGCACATGAGTGATAGTGATTAAGTTGTTAGAAATATTACCAAACCCTTTGATGACTCCTTTTTCAGAACCACCAAAGATTACTTTAGGCCCATTAAATATTGGTGAGTAGTCCTTCAGCAATCCCCTTATTCCAGTCATGTGCCTGGAACATCCACTATCCAAGTACCATATAGGGGCATGGCAGCTTAGACTCACCTGCAACAAAGATTACCTAACCTTAGAACCCAAATAACTTTTGGGTCCTTGGTTCAACTTAGCCTGAAACTTGACAAATCTGCCTGCAGCTCTTCTAACAGGTAGATTGCTATTCTCCCTGACAATAGTATTGTGCCAACAGTCTAAGGCATAATGGCCTATCTTGCCACAGCACCAGCACTCATACTTATTATACCTCTTTTTAGGTACAATCTTAGCTGTATTGTTGGCAGCAGATCTTTTATTTTGTGCTGGGGCTTTGCCTTTATTATTGGACTGGGCAGCCCTTGAAGTTCTCTTAAAGCCTAATCCTGCATTACCCTTTTGAGACACAAAGTCATCAATTAAGGGTAGGATAGATTTTGGCTTAGAGAAACTAGCCACTATTTCCTTCTCTTTCTGAAGTCTGTCTTCCAGACTTTTGATCTGATCATTTTTGAATGTGATTGTTCTCATCTGAATAACAGTTATGTTTTTCAGTTTGGCAATCTCATTCATCTTATGATCCAGTAGCTTCTCTGAATCAGATGCAGCCAACTTAAGAGCTGCAATTTCCTTAGCCTGATTTTTGGCCAGGTTTTTGCTTCTCTTAAGTGCCTGCAACAAATCCCCATATTCATCTATAAGCTGATGAATATCTCCTTCAGATTCATACTCATCCACAACTCTTGATGCAGATGCATCTGATTCTGATCCAGTGTAGTAATCAGAATCTACAGATAAACTTTTTACCTTACTGGGACCAGGTTGATCTTGGCACTGGTCTTCTTCAGACATAGCCATCAGTCCTTTGCACTGATGGTCTTCTTGCTCATAGATAGAGTCCAGTAATTTCAAGAACTCATCCTCTTCTTCTGTTGCAAACAAACCAATATAGGCCTCAGCCTTAGATTCAGACTCTGAAGTTGATTGATCTGTCCAACTTTTCTCTTTCTTAGCTACCAAGGATTTATCCCTCTTGCTCTTGTGCTGAGACTTCTTTTTATCAGCAGACTCCTTCATTTTGTCTAGACAGTCAGCCACAACATGTCCAAGTCTGTTGCAGCAATAGCAAATAATCTTTGATGTAGTTGACTTGCTAGGCTTTGTCCCACTCCTGTCCTTCCTGGATGATTTCCTCTTCTGATAATAGTCATCCTTGGACTGAGATGAGGATAGCTTAGATTTCCACTGCTCCTTCTTTAAGAATCTCTGAAACTGCCTTGTGAAAGCAGCAAAGTCTTCATCAGAATTACTGCTGTCTGAACTGTGATTATCAAAATTTTCTGAGATCACTTCTACATCTTTATTAGGAGAAGATGGAGACATCCTCCTATTCTTCCTTGTGGCTTCTACCTTGAAGGCCACTGACTTTTCTCTAGAGTCAACCTTTGTATTTTTCTCTTCCTCCTTTCTGGCCAACAGCTACATCTCATAAGACAACAATTTGCCAAACAGTGTTGCAGGTGAAATTTCTGCCAGTCTGGCCACTTCCCTTATGGCACAGATCTTTGTATCACAATCCTTAGTCAAAGACCTAAGGAATTTGTCATTCGGCTCATATGTACTGAAGATTCTTACATAGGACATTAGTTCATTTACAATTCTGTGGAAATTCTTATCACATTCAGTTATACTATCAGACTTTGTTTGTCTGAAACTCTCATATTATTGATTAAGCATAGACTTTCTATCTTGCCTAACCTCTTCAGAACCCTCCATGTAGACAATCAATGTGTCCCACATCTCCTTGGAGGTTTTGCAGTGAATCAGATTCTGGAATGTTGAATCATTTATGACACTCACTATAATATTCTGTGCTCTTTTATCCATTGTAGCCAAGATGATCTCATCCTTAGTTATTTCTGAAAAATCCTTAGGAGTCCTTTGATTAGCATCAAGAACAGAAACCTTCATTAGAATATATGGTCCTTCCTTAACTGTTATATAAATTCTAGGATCAGATGCCTCCATAAATAGTCTGACCCTTTCCTTCCATATTCCAAAGATTTCCTTCATGCAGATAGGCAACTTCATTGAACCAAGTTCTTTATGGTTTTCTCCTGAACCCATCTTTTCTGATTTATTCCTGCCTCACAGATCTTACTCAGACTGTTAAGTCTATCTTTGAGTAACCTGGCTTTGATACCACTTGAAAGAATTGGTTCCTAAACACCTAGAGGGGGGGGGGGGTGAATAGGTGCAATTCCTTTTTCTTCTAAGGCAGAACTTTTAATTCTGTTAATTAACAAAAACAGATAGTTCTACAGCTATCACAGCACAGAAATAACAATACCACACACAATCACAGATTGCACACTGATTTATAGTCGTTCTCCAAGGTCTGGGTACATCCACTTTCCCCCTTTGCCTATCTAGCAGTGTGCTAGATTCGGCCTAACTTCTTTCCTTCTCCTCAGATCCGCAGATCTTACAGCTCAGAACCCAAACAAGGATCCTACAACTCAGAGTGAGTCCACACTCATATAGCTCAGGCAATCTGCCCTACCTCAGCCTTCAACAAGGCCTACAACTCAGAGATGAAAATCTCCTACAACTCAGGCTCTCAGCCCTACCTCAGCCTTCAACAAGGCCTACCACTCAGAGAACTTATCTCCTACAACTCAGCCTTTATAAATCAGGCTTACAACTCAGATCTTAAAAAGATCCTACAGAAAATAGATGTAAATCTGAAATTTACCACCACCCTGGTTGAGAGAGAAAGGATGATAGGTTTGTTGATCAGTTCTTTAAAGAATCTGATGTTAGAGATCAACCTGTCTTAGCTTTCTTCAAAGCTTCTTGAATCTGAACACAGTAGGGTTGATCTCCTTTGAAGTTGATCTTCAATCAGCTTCTTTCTTGAAACTCAGAAATCAATCTGAATTCTTCTTGGCATACTGGTTCAGAATCTGCACTTAAGAGACTTGTTGATGTAAGTCCCTTTCTTCACTTGAATAGATGGAGCTCTCTCTCTCTCTCCAAATTCTACTGAAGATTCTTCTGAATTCTTCTTTGAATTCTCTTGACAAACTCTGAGTAGATCACCACTTGAGAATGTCTTCTTAGATCTTATGTTGAAAATCTTCTTCTGTTTTTCGTGTGTTATATTCTGTATCATTTTTCTTCAGTTGATAGAGAATGTCTTTATATAGACTTCCTCCGTGGTAACCGGCTGATCCGGTTTCTAACGAAATTCTGACAGCTCTGACAGTTGCAGTAGACCGGTTGGTTATGCAGCTGTGAAGTCTTCCAGTCACTTCTTGAAACTCTGTCTCTGTCAGCAAAGTGTCGAGACTGAACTTCATCATGTGTCGACACAAGTAGACTAAGTGTCGACACAAGCATTGGTGGTGTCGACACAGATCCCCTGGTGTTGACACTGCTTCTCGACACAGCTTCTGTAGAATGTGTCGACACTAGTTCTGTGTGTCGACACAGTCACTTCTTCTCTTCATAAAAATCAACTCTGTTGAAACTCTGCTATGTGTTGACACAAGTCCTGTGTGTCGACACAGTTGATGTCGACAAAGTCTTCTGTGTGTCGACACTGCCTCTGTGTGTTAACACAGTTGATGTCGATTAAGCTTTTCTGTGTGTCGACTCTGCCTCTGTGTGTCGACACAATTTCTTCTGGTGTCGACACAGCCTTTCCAAGTGTCGACACAATTGACTCCAGGTGTCGACACAGCCTTTCTCCAGTGTCGACACAATTAACTCCAGGTGTCGACACAGCGTTTCTCCAGTGTCGACACAAGCCTTCATAAGTGTCGACACAGCTTCTTCTGGTGTCGACTCATGGACTTAGAAACTTTTCCTGCATTCTTGCATTTTCTTAACCTGCACATATAAACTCAAAACAACATCAAATACACCTTGATGCATATCATTGAGTAAGGTGAGGCTTCTTGAAATCTGGTACACATTTTCCAATGTACCCAATAGGATAGTATAGCGTCAGGGTGGTCCCGCTTCAAGGGACCACAAACATGCTACAAAGTGTGGAAAACCGGACCACATAGCTCGTTTATGTACTGTAGTTGGCGCTAAGCAGGAGCCGAGACAAGAATAGTCGGTGCGATGTGAGCCCAGCGTAGCGGAGAAAGGAAAGATGGGGGAGTCTAGTGCTTCTCGTTTCAAACCCGTGCAGCCAAGGGCATATAACCTTGGGCAGCAGGAAGCAATCCGCCAACCCGATGTGGTTATAGGTATGAAAGGTTGAGTTAATCTTTTACTTTAGACTTTCAAGATTGTTTATGTGTGTTGCCAATGTTTTAGGCTTTGTGTTAGTTTCTGAATACCCCGCTAGGGTATTGTTTGATACGGGAGCGTCGCACTCCTTCCTTGCGGAAAGTTTTATCCGAAGGATTGGAGTTGAGCCATTCTCGGCGGACGCAGAGCTGAAGGTGTGCATGCCCAAAGGGTCATCCATGACTACCGGGGCGAAGAGGCGCATTTGTTGGAGTCTGGACGGAGTTGACTTCACGTTGGTAGCGGCGGTTCTACCATTGGTCGAGTTCGATTTAATATTGGGCATGGACTGGATTTTAGAGCAGCGTGCCAATATTGACTACCTATCTAAGGTGGTGACCCTGAGAAGTGAAGGGCATGCAGAAGTTACGTTTGAGGGCCCTAGTGGAGTGACTTGTTCCCTGATTTCGGTCATGCAGTTGATGCGGGCAGTTAACTAGGGTGGAGTAGCTCTTGTAGCATTGTTGGAGGTTCGCATTTCCAGGTTGTCACTTGGAGATGTGCCGGTAGTGGCAGAGTTCGAGGATGTGTTTCCCGAGGAGCTTCCTAGAGCGCCTCCTCGATGGGAAATTGATTTCTTGATTGAGTTAGTGCTACAGGCTAGGTCGGTGTCACGTCCTCCTTTTAAGATGCCACCAAAAGAGTTGTCCGAACTCAAAGTAAAGTTGCAGGAATTATTGGGGCAGGGGTATATTAGACCCAGTTCTTCACCATGGAGCGCGCCAGTGTTATTTGTGAAGAATAAAGACGGTAGTATGCGGTTGTGTGTAGACTACCGAGAGTTGAATAAACTAACTGTCAAGAATAAGTATCTGATTCCTCATATAGATGACCTGTTCAACCAGTTGGTGGGGTCAGTGGTGTATTCTAAGTTGGACTTGAAGTCAGGATACTATCATTTGTGAATTCGGGATGAGGACATACCCAAGACAGCTTTTGGAACGAGGTATGGTCATTTCGAGTTCTCGGTGATGCCGTTCGAGTTGACGAACGCACCGTCAGTATTCATGGATTTGATGAATCGAGTATTTCGTGAATACTTGGACTCTTTTGTTGTCATCTTTATCGACAATATTTTGGTATATTCCAAATCGGAGGCGGAGCATGAGACTCATTTGAGAATAATGTTGCAAGTATTGAGAGAGAACCAACTTTATTCAAAGTTCTCAAAATGCGAGTTCTGGTTAGAGAAGGTGACATTTTTGGGCCATGTGATTAGTGGTGATAGGGTGGCGGTGGATCCTGCAAAAGTGGAGGCCATCAGAGATTGGCCAGTTCTGAGAACCGTGGCAGAAGTCCGAAGTTTCCTTGGACTAGTCGGGTACTATAGAAGGTTTGTGGAAAACTTTTCGAGGATAGCTCTACCCGTCACTTCTCTAAATCGTAAGGACCAGAAGTTTGTGTGGACTCAGGAGTGCAATCAGGCGTTTGACACCATGAAGGAAAGGTTGATGAAAGCTCCCATCCTAAGTCTGCCTAAAGGGACTGAAGGATTTCAAATTTTCAGTGACATATCAAGATACAGTTTGGGTTGCGTGTTGGTGCAACATGGCAGTGTTATAGCGTTTGGGTCTAGGCAGTTGAAGCATCACGAGAGGAATTACCCCGTCCATGACTTGGAGTTGGCGGCGGTAATTTTTGCATTAAAGTTGTGGCGGCACTTTGTGTATGGTGCGAAGGTAGAGATCTTCATGGACCACAAAAACCTGAAGTATCTTCTAGATCAAAAGGACTTGAACATGCGGTAGCGCAAATGGGTCGAGTTCCTTGGAGACTATGAAGTGGCGATTCATTATACTCCAGGCAAAGCCAACGTGGTGGCGGATGCCTTGAGTAGGAAATACTCTGGTGAAGGGGGTTGGATTGATGAGTGACTGATGCGGGACTGTAAGACCCTTGACATTGAGTGCATAACAAGAGATGAGTCAAGCATGGCTTGATTGAACTGGATCGAGTTGCAAAATGACTTATCTGATCGTATTTGGGAAGCGACTAGTTTGGATGAAGAGTTTCAGCCATTCGTGGTGGAAGCTCAAAAAGGCGAGGGCAGCATCTAGGAGATGATTGATAGGGTCTTGAGGAAGGATGGAAGGATATGTATACCGCAGTTCGGCAAGCTCCGTGAGGAGTTGATGTTTGAGGTTCATTTTACGAAGTACTCCATTCATCTGGGCAGTACAAAGATGTACTTGGATATGAGGAATTCCTTTTGGTGGCCTGTTTTGAAGCATGATATAGCTTTATACGTGAGTTGGTGCCGAACTTGCGCCTTAGTGAAGGCCGAGTGCTAGAAGGCGAGCGAGTTCCTGAAGCCTCTTCCGATCCCCAAATGGAAATTTGATGACATCTCCATGGATTTTGTGCATGGATTACCTCGATCGCAGCAGGGTAACGATGTGATTTGGGTGACTGTGGATCGCTTGACCAAAGTGGCTCATTTCATCCTAAATCGGAGAGAGGACAACGTGGAGAAGCTGGTAGAGTTGTATGTTCGCAACATTGTGCGACTACATGGGATTCCTAAGAGTATAGTTAGTAATCACGATGGATGTTTCACGTCCAAAGACTGGATATTGGTTCAGAAAAGTCTGGGCACGAAGCTTAAGTTCAGTACAGCGTTCCATCCTCAAACTGATGGACAAACAGAAAGAGCGAACCGTACAATGGAGGATATGCTAAGAATGTGTACTTTTGACTTTTGAAAAAAGTGGGAAGATCACCTCTTCATGGTAGAGTTCGCCTATAATAATAGTTATCAAGTGAGTATAAAGATGGCATCATACGAAGCTTTATATGGAAGGCGGTGTCAAACGCCAATGTCTTGGATAGAGGCGGTAGACACCAAACTTTTGGGAAAAGAAGTGATGACTGAAGCATGCGAGTTGGTGCGAACAATTCAGGAGCACATGAAGGTTGCCCAGGACCGGCAAGCAAAGTATTTTAATGCTCGCCATAGGAATGTGGAGTTTGCGGCAGGCGACTGGGTCTATCTCAAGATCAAGTCGTTCAAAGGCGTTTCGCGGATTTGCTGACTCAAGAAGTTGAGTACGAGGTTTTTGGGACTGTTCGAGGTTATAGAACGCATTGGAGAAGCAGCTTACCGGTTGGCGTTGTCCACGGAGCTGAGTGGATTACACGATGTTTTTCATGTCTCCGTCTTGAGGAAAGCCTTGGTGGAGGCTAGTGTGGTGATCGGACCGGCTACGGTGCCGATAGAAGAGGACCTAAGGACGAAAGTCCGTCCGGTGGGCTTAGAGTATTCAGAAGTTAGGCAGTTGCAGAACAAAGAGGTGAAGCTCGTAAAGGTGCATTGGGACAACTGCGGGCGGGACGAGTTCTCTTGGGAGCGAGAACAAACCATGTGTGAAGAGTATCCTGAGTTGTTTGTATAATGTTGAGTGAAACAGTATTAGATATGTTGCAACAGTATTTTGAGGCGTTGCAACATTTTTCTTGTAGTTTTCCTGAATGAAAATGAGTTGTATAAAGTTGTTGTAATAATGTTTAAATTTGTTGCAACAATTTTCTTGTTGTCTTCCTATATGAAGACTAATTTCAGGGACAAAATTCTTGTAAGGGGGGAGGATTTGTAACACCCCAAATTTGAGGAGCCAGTGTTGTTCGACGAAATTCAGGGATCGTCGAAGGTCGGTCGATGAAAGTTGAGCTGTAGCTGCTCGATGAAAGTCGAGTTGTGGCCTTCGTCGAACTCAGGTCCGCTCGACAAAAGTCGAGCTGTGGCCTTCGTCAAACTCAGGGCCACTCGACGAAAGTCGAGCTGTGGCCGCTCGACGAAAGTCGAGCTGTGGCCGCTCGACGAAAGTCGAGCTGTGGCCGCTCGATGAAAGTCGAGCTGTGGCCTCGATGAAAGTCAAGCTAGGGGCTTTTCGTCAAGCGCGGCGCTGTCCGTCGTGCTTGGGTTCGTCAAGCTCACAAATTTTCGTCGAGCTGGAGGATTTTCGTCGAGCTCAGCGCTATTTGTCGAGCTGAGGGCATTTCATCGAGCTCACGACTTTTCGTCAAGCTGAGGCCGATCGACAAAGCCTGAATCGTTCGACTAAATTGCAGAATTGCGGGTTTTGTAGATTTATTTCTTAGTCGTTCGATTTAACATTAAAGTTGATCCTGGACCCTAGGATCATCTGCCCAAAGGGTTTTAGTAGGGCTGAGCTGTTCTCTCCCTCACTTGTGCTCATTTTGGAGTTGACTTCGGGTTTGAGAGAGAGAGAGAGACTTTGGAGGAAGAAGAAAGCTTTCTTCGGCCTTTGTCGAAGCTTCAGAGCTCCGATTGTCATTCCGAGGCCAAATCTGTGAAGAGGACGCAAAGGCGCTCGTTTTCATCCATGCAAGACAAGAATTTCATGGCTAGAAAGAGGATTCGAAGGGTAACGACACTTCTCCTCTCGGTTTTAGGATTCATGCATGACATCTATGCTTTCTTTGTTTTTCTTTCATGCATTCTAGGCACTGTATCTCTCAAGTGAGAGGGGTTTGGGTTGCCGTGGTTCAAGAGGAGCCACTGGGTCGATTGTGTCCGTCCCCGACATGAAATTACATTAGAGATCCGCTCCGTTAGTGGATTAGGCATTGTGGGTGAAGCTGTTGTCGCGATCGTTAGTCCGACTCGGTGATGTTGCATTGTGAGCCATAAGGATTTTGTAGAGATCTGTTAGCGGTAAGATGTCGTCTGTGATGATGTCTTTCCCCTTTCTCATGTGAGTATGTGTGGTCTGGACCGGACCGAGTGGAAATTAGAGTACACGTGGGGACAGGGGGATGGTATGGTACAAGTTGGAATAGGGTGGGAAAGGCATGGGATTGTGACGTGACAAGGCGTGGTTTGTCTCTGTGGTCGGCTGGCTAGCCCGTGATGTTGCGAGGTCATGTGTGGACAGTGTCCTGGCGAGAGAAGTCCCCTTCTATAGAATTGACAAGAACGCCAAGCTTATGACAAGCCCGGACGACACCGGCTGGGTCCCGCTGGGTCTCCTTTGGTGGACTTGGTCAAAATTTTGGAGCTGGGCCTAGGTCGTCGGGAACGGGTGGGGTCTAGCAAGTGTTCTTAGCATTGGTTTGTTTGTTTGAATGGTGAAACCCTAACGTGAGAAGTCAGAGTTTGCAGGCAAGCCTGGGGTTTGAGACCCATGAGTGGGTGGGGCCAAGGTAAGAGTTCCGTGTGGCGACTTATATGCTGCTTAGGGGAAATTAGAGTACCGTTGTGTTTGTAGCTTGAACTCCGACGGGGAAATTGGAAGTACCTGATTTGATGATGATGTGTTGGAAGCATACACTTTAGGGTGCCTTGGGTGAAACTCAGGATTGCATTCATGCTGTATTGTAGGCCCCCTTTATTACTTGCTCAATATAGAAACATGTTTGTTTGTTTGGGACATCCAAACCTATTTATAGCTTTACATGTTATTATTTTTGCATATGAAGTGCTGACCTGCAGGGTGATGGAGTACCCCGGGGTCCGTTAGGGAAGGCCGGGAGGAGATGTGTTGGTTATACAGTTAAGGTCAGCCTTTTGCTGACCCACGTTACCACAAATTTTTACAGGGCAAGGATCGCAAGCAGGAGCAAGCTCGCCGACCAAAAGGTCCTAAGCCTCATGAAGTGAACCTTTATTTGATTATGTTTTGATGTTATTATATGATCATATCCTCGATTTGTATTCTGGTTTGCATGCCGAGATAGCCTAGGAGTGCTTTGCACATTGATAGGATTGCTATTCAGCATTGGACTCTTGTTGTGTAAGGCCTTAAGGCCATTTTAATACTCCTGGTATGATGGATAACTTCTAGTTTTGTTTGTTTGTTTCCGCTGGTTTATTTTGAGTTTTCAGTTGGGTAGATTTATATCATCTTTTAATACTTAAGTTGTGGCGTCTGTATGTTGTGGGCCCCGACCGGACACATATTATACGGTCATTATAGGAGAGGTGTTACATTTCTGACCAAAAAAAAGGCTAAGGATAGGAGCATTGAGTGAAGACAGTTCTCTCAACGCCTACTCAAGAAATCTGTCTAATGACAGAAGGGTTGAGTGAAGACAATTCACTCAACGCTTACTCATCAAGAACACAGAAAGCATTGAGTGAAGATGATGCACTCAACGCCTTCATGCATAGAAATTCAACTAAGTCCAGAAGCGTTGAGTGAAGAAGGCTCATTCAATGCCTAATCTGTTAGACTATAAAAGTCAAGAAAGTATTGAGTGATAAAGGCTCACTCAACGCACTTAACACCTGAAGATGCAGAATTCTGCTAAGTACTTTTGCGTTGAGTGACAATACTTCACTCAACGCCTATGTAGATGGTATGGAATTTGCTAAGTCCACAGCAGCTGAATCATGCTGATGTCAGCAAGAATTCAAATATAGCAGGTTTATCATGCTAGAAGACAAAAGGCGCCACTTGTCTGTAGTACAACAATTAATGCAAAAGATGTGTTGTAGTTGCCAACTTTGAGTGGTCCTGCTGCACAAAGAGCCGTTGAACGGTGGATACAAAAGTAGAGTACAGAGGAAAGAAGAAAGAGAGCTTGGAGAGAGAAAAATAGAACAGAGTTTTCTGGTCATCATCTTCCTCTCGACTTAGTTGCAGAGCTTGAAGAACTTGCTCTATAGTTGTCTATGATTCACATACAATGTTAGGTGTTGAAGAAATAATTCACCGAAGAATCAATCCATCTTCAACAGCAAGATCAAAAAGCTTTATTTCTGAGTTCCAAGGAGAGACCGACATAGTTAGTTGGTTGAAAAAACAGAGAACTGAAGAATCATTTTGTCTTCACCAGCAAATTTAGAAAGTTCCCTTTCTGAGTTAGAAGAAGCAAAGCAAGCTTAAAGTTGCTGCTCATCTTCAAGGCCTCTACTCTAAACTCTACTATAATCAAGGCTTGAAGAAGTAGTGCTCTGCTGGTTACTTCTTAGCACAAGCAGAACAACCTTGAAGATCTATTCTTGATGTTGTGAAGGAGATATGACTGAGCTTTCTCAGTTCATGAAGAAGAAGACTTAGAGGACTATTTCTTTAGTCTCAAAGTTAGGGCTGAGTTCACTCAGTCCAGGAAGGTACACTTAGAGAAAATTTTCTCTGAAGCCTTTCATCAACAACAACCTTACTCTTTTTGTAGGATATTAATTGAACTGAGTTGTAAGCCTAAATTATAAAGGCTGAGAGGTAGGATCCTACTGTGGATTTTAGGTAGGGTATGTGTGGCTGAGGTAGGATTCAGTTGTGAATCTGAGGTAGGGCCTTTGGTCTGAGGTAGGATCTGAATACGATCTGAGTTTTGGGTGTATGGCAATCCTCGTAGCCTGAGAGTAGTACTTTCGATTAAGTCTGAGGTAGGTGATCAGAAGGATCACTGAGCTATAGGAGATTTATGTCTGAGTTGTAGGGCCTTGGGCCTGAGGTATGACTTGGAGGAGTCCGAGAGATCCTGGGGGATCTTTGTTATAGTCTCTTTGAGCTGAGATTGGTGAAGTTGGTCTTGTCTAACACATTGTTAGAAAGGTGGGAGGGAAAGTGGATGTACCCATACTTTGGGGAACCACTATAAATAATGTGTGCTATTTTGTGTTCTTGAAAGCAAGCTAAATAACTTAACACTCAACACACCAAAACAAGAAGTAGTTATAAAAGACTAGGAAACCTATTCACCCCCCCCCCCCTCTAGGTGTATATCTACTCTTAAAACAGAGACTTTCATCACATATGTCACTACCCCTTCGTAACATTGCCTGAAATTTCTACCCAGCACGCAATATCTCTACAGCCAATTTGTTACCCTCAAAGATTTGAATACACTATTAAGCAAAACATTTTCACAAAGAAACATCAACTGTGTTGTTCAGTAGGAAAGGTTTTTGTTCAGCCTATAACTGTACCGATTGCATGGTACAATCTTTACACTGATCAAGGAACCGATGGCCGACACTTTAGACAAAAGATTCATGCTTATAACCACATATTTTCATTGACGTCAATTGGCATTACAATAGATGAGAATATGCCTTTTCACAACAGAGGTATCTATATCGTCAGAGCACATGGGGCAGTATATCATTGAATATGATCTCTCATACCTGCTCCGGGATGCAGACCTAGGTTCTTGCAAATGTTCATTTACGACACAGAAAATGAATTGCATAATATATTGCAAGAAAACAATGAGCTCAATGAAAATTTGATTCACAACATCACATGCATTTTAAATACATACAACCCTTTCGCTCAAACTCTAAGACATTTAGCAAGACGAACTAACATCCTGGACTACAGACTACTAATCAAGGAGAGACCATCTAACCAACATCAGTACTCACTACCCATGGCATCTAAAGTAGAAACAATCTTAGTTAGTGGAGAATAATCTACTGATGCAAGCAACCGAGACATTGTGTTTTAGACAACTATCGGGAACCCACAAAATATTAAAGAATACTCAGGATACTATGATCCACTTCAATACCATTATTACTGTCATGTGGAACGCATGGATGCATGG
>CM077162.1:57871438-57917392 GCA_039583875.1 Platanthera guangdongensis | reverse complement strand
TTTCTTACTTTACCTATTACAACATGGTTATAAATTGCTAGCTAGGTCCCCTTATCACCTGTTTTTGATTTCTCTCCATTTTCACACCCTTTCCTTCTTCCTCCCCGCTCGGTGCCTAGGAGCATGGGGAAGGGGTGGGGGACGATAGGGCTTAGTCTTATAGACTAATGGTTTTTGAACCACATTATTAGGGGATCGTGTAGCCCAGCATGGAGGAGCAGCCCAGGATACCGGTGCGATTGGAGACATGGCAGTCTAGCTCAGGAGTACAGCCAGCTGGGATCGTGAGTCCCGACCTCTAGTAGTTGTTTTTTATTTTGCTTCCGCATGAGAGATCTGTAGTGGGGATACTGATGTAACGGGCTTAAGCCCTTCATTTCTGTATTCTTAACTATTCTGTGGACACTCCCTTCGTGGAGATTTTATATATATGTGATTTGTTGTGGACTTACATGTCTATACTCTTGTACTGCTACTTTGTGATCAATAAGGCCGGAAGAATCGGCGTTTTGTAGTGACGATCTTCCCGGGCGCAAAGGTGTCACCGCAAGCGGTGGTTTCTGGGATAAGACCCCGGTGTTTGGAAGAGAACAAAAAGGGGGTCTTACAGACATCTCACCTAGATATCTATAGATCTAGCACCAAGGGAGAGGGGAGGAAGCTCACCTCATTTCCGGCATTTCCACTATTTTGGCCATGGATCTTGTGACTCTTCTCGGCGACATCTTCTCTTTCTCGGCGGTGGCAGATCCTCTCCTCTAGGACTTGCTCCCGCAGTTTTCCCTCTCTACAGAAGTTTCTCCCAGGAAAATGGCTGGAATGAGGAGTGAAAACGGCTAGGGTTTTCACGACCCTTATATATGAAAAGTGACAAGGGTAGGGACACGCCCGTGTCCTTACCTGCGTCCTGCTCGGGTGAAGCGTCAACGACGGTTTTTTTAGTGTCGGTTCAATACTCGACACGGGTAGGGACACGCCCGTGTCCTGACTTGTGTCCACATGACACGATAGTACTCTCTGGCTGTGTCCTTCTCTGGACACGTCTCGACGAACTCAACTCGACACACACGGGTAGGGACACGCCAGTATCTCTACCCATGTCACTTCACAGGATATACTTTGTCGATCTCGACGCGCTTCGTCGATCTCGACACACTTCGTCGAGCTCAACTCGACACACACGGGTAGGGACACGCCCGTGTCTCTACCCGTGTCACTTCACAGGATACACTTCGTTGATCTTGATACACTTCGTCGAATTCAACTCGACAAACACACACGGGTAGGGACACGCCCGTGTCTCTACCCGTGTCCCTTCATACGTGTAGTGACATGCCCGTGTCACTACCCGTTTCCTTCTCTGGACATACTCGAGTCGTCAACTCGAGAGCTGGCCTCTCCATGCCCATAGGACATGCCCATGTCACGGACCGTGTCACCTGACACGCCTTCAGACACGCCCGTATCTGTTTCCGTATACATCAGGCTGCACAAAATCAATCTCAACCCGATCGGGACACGACCAGTGACACGCCCATGTCACAGGCCGTGTACCATAAGACACACCTGTGTTGTGATCGTATTCACCAGGTCTCAATGCCTTGGGTACATCCAGAAAAAGAAAAGGACACGGCCTGTGACACACCCGTGTCACAGGCCGTGTGCCCAAACACGGCACTAGACACGCCCCAGCTTAATTTCATGGAGCTGAAGTTCGTCGGGCAGATGAGGACACGGCCTCTGACATGACCGTTTCAGATGGCGTGTGCCCTCATTTCTTCGTCGAATGAATTTTCGTCGACCACTCGCCGGCTGCTCCCCGAGCAGGACACGCCCATGTCCCAGGCTGTGTCACCCAACGTTTTCCCAAACCTTGGATTTAGGGTGTTACAGCAGCTCTCTGAGTGTAGGGCCTTTGTGCCTAAGGAAGGTGACAAGTTTTTCACTAAGCTGTAGGTGCCTGGAGGGGCACTGAGGTAGGTACCTAGAGGGGTACTGAGTTGTAGGAGTGCTGCAACACTCCGAGAGTAGGGCCTTGTGCCTGAAGTTGAAGGGCTGAAAAGCCTGAGCTATAGGCCTTAAAGATAAGGCTGAGGTAGGTGGCTTGCGGTCACTGAATGTAGGAGCACTGCAGAGCTCTGTAGTAGGATCCTTTGTGGATCTGAGGTAGGGCTGTCCTCCCAGCCTAAGTGTACGGCTTAACAACCTGAGGTAGGTGGTCTACTAACCACTGAGTGTAGGCCCTTGTGGCTGAGAAGTTAGTCTTGGAGGAGACTTGGAGATCCTGCGGGATCTGTGGTGTAAGCTCTTAGGAGCAGTTTGGATGAGTTATTCTTAGTCCAACAAGTTAGTTGGATTGGTGGGAGGGAAAGTGGATGCATCCAATTGGGGAAGCACTATAAATCTCTGTGTGCTTTTCTTTGGTTGTTTTTCTTTTCTTATTTATAAGTGTTAAGGACAAGCTCTAGATCACCATAAGCTGAAAGATAAAAGAAAACAACAAGATATTATAAAGAAAACAAAAGATTGTATCAAAGAGACAAATAATCTATTCACCACCCTCTAGGTGATTTACCTATCCTTGAAATAAAAACTTTCACATATACTTCATGGCCAAGTGTTGACAGAGATGTTTCTTTGTCAAGGCTACCCCAACCTGATCATCTCCAGTAAGAAGAATATCATCCACATATACGGCAAGAACCACAAGACCTAGGGAGGTTTTCCGAATGAATAATGAGTGATCGACCAAACTTCTTGTAAAACCCATGACCGCCATAATGCCGCTAAACTTGTCAAACCAAGCCCGTGGGCTTTACTTTTGGCCATAGATGGCCTTCTTCAGCCTGCATACCCGTGTCTCCCCCTGAGAAACATACCCAGGAGGTTTCTACGTGTAGACATCCTCCTGAAGAACACCATAGAGAAAGGAATTCTTTACATACAGTTGGGAAATGAGCCATTCCCCATTTACGGCCACAAAGAGGAGTACCCGAATAGTGCTGAGATGAGCAACTAGAGAGAAGGTGTCAAAATAATTAACACCGTAAGTATTAGTGAAGCCTTTGGTGACAAGGCATGCCTTGTAACGATCCACACTGCCGTTCGTACTGAACTTCACAACAAAGACCCAGCGACAGCCAACAACATCAGTGCCCAACGGAGGAGGAACAAGGGTCCATGTACCAAACTCAGTGATGGCGGCAATTTCCTCATCCATGGCAGCCTTCCAATAAGGAACATCAAGTGCTTCCTCGTAGGTATGGGGAGTGGCAGTTATAGAGATAGCCAACTCAAAAGTCCTGCGAGAAGGAGTAAGGCGAGCATAGGAAACAACAACAACAAGCGAGTGTTGGGTACATGTCCGCACCCCTTTGTGAATAATGGGAAGATCCAGGTCGGCAAGTTCCTCAGTATCCGGTATATACATGGTGGACAGAGCTGGCCCGTGAGTAGAGAGAGTCGGGCACGGAGAATATGAAGAAAGCGGAGGCGAAGAGAGAGTAGGAGGAGACGATGGACACGACGGAGGAGGAGAAATCACGATAGGTGTAGACGGGACGGTAGGAGAAGCAGGGACATCAGGAAGAAAAGAGGGGTCGCGAGAGAAATGGGATGCTGATGAGTCCGATTTATATAGGATTTTTCGGACTCATCTGGGCTAATTTTCATGCGTTTGCACTTCACTTTTAGTTCTATATAGTTCATATTTCATCTTGTCTATATTTCCATAGGAAGTGCACACTTTGGCCCGTGGTTGTGTATTTCTGTACTTTTATTATTCGTACTCCTGATTGTGCTCGTCTGGAATGTCTGCACATATCAGTGCTGGGTTTAGGGGTCATGTGCGTGTTCCGGGGACATTTGGAAGTAGGAATACTGCGCACGATCATTGGATATAGTGCGCACGACCACTGGTAGTGTGCCGAAGATCGTGCGCAATGTACCCTGATTTTCAGAATTTAGCTGGGGTAACCGCACGACCACTGGACATAGTGCGCACGACCACCGGTCGTACAGCACTGATCGTGTGCATTGATTCCTCTTTTCCTGGAGTTGTCTTTGGGGTAATCGCCCGACCATTGGACATAGTGCGCAAGACCACCAGTCGTGCGCCATTGCTTGTGTGCAATACCCCAGTTCTTCTTCCTAATCTGCCATGCCATTGCGCACGGTCACTGGACATAGTGCTCATGACCACTGGTCGTGCGCCCGTGATCATGCGCATTGTTCAATTCTGCTTTCTATAAATATACATGTGCCGCCCTAATTCCGAGAGCACATTTTTCCTCCGCCGTTTTCGTCTCTGAGGAGGGATTCCACCGTCCTCCTTCAATCTCCACCCTAGGGAGGTGCTCCGGGCGTGCTTTCACCGCCAAATCTAAGCCAGAGCGTCATCTCGGCCTCCTCCTTCATCCTTGAGATTCAAGAAGAGCTAGACCTAGCTATCTCCAGCAAGCTAGAGAGGTTGTGCCATCCTCCACCGGCTCGTGACACGAAGAAGACGGGTCCATTGGGAGTGAGTGACAGCCTCCTCTACCCCAGACGCAGTTGAGGACCGAGCTTGGACGCGGATTGACAACCCGATGATTCCAACCGTGAATCCTCAGCAAGACTTCGGATCCGGTCAATCTCGCACACTTTTCTTCTCTTATTGTTGAATAGTATAGTTGATCTCTTGTTTATGATGAAGTTGTACTTATTTTGATATAAATTTGTATCAAATCATATCTATGTGATTTCATATTTACATTATATTTGCTTGAGGTGCGCCATATTCCATCTACCACCATCCACCCTTGCCGCACTAGCAATTGCTAGTGGCGTGCGTAGTGAAGAGGTACTTTCAACCCTCATTCTGCCGTTCTAGCCACCTCATCTGCATGCCTACTCGTCCATCAGCCCAGCGATTCGGTGCATAGCGACCCGACTAGTCTTCCATCCTTCCTGGCGAAGCATCGTATAGCGACGTTGCATTGGAGTAGTTGGTAGATTTTTACTTTCTTTTTTTCCGCAAATATCAAAACCTCCCTTAGTTAACTCCGACCTAAGGACTTCAATCTCAAGTCCTCCTCGAAATCAACTCCACCTTACTGTGTTCCTTGAGAGATCGATACTTGGGAAAACTCGCCCATTTTATATTACTTGTGCAACCGGTTCACTACCGTGATCTTTAGCATCAAGTTTTTGGCGCCGTTGTCGGGGAACATTGTCGTGTGTGTTTCTGGAGAGGGAGATGTGAGATTGCTTTCCTTTTCCTTTGTAAATCGCTTTTGTTTTGTTCTATTTTTGTTTTGCCTGCCTTTTTTTGTTTAGGCAATTGTAGTAATATATTGTTGGATTTAGTAATTTGCACAATTTATTTTGAATCTGCTATTTCGACACCATGTGGGGATATTCGTATGCCCAATGTCATTTGTGTGGAAAGCCTTCCCACACTAGTCATGAATGCCCTACGAGAGATATTGAGCATAAGCCTCAGCGCACAATGCATGAGATGCAGTATTTGTACAGCCCTTCAAACACCGTGCCCCGAGTTTATGGTCAATCGTCCTCGCCACATACACCGTTCTCTTATTCCTCTCCGGCCCCACAAGGACCGCAGAGTAATGGGAGAAAGTGTTTGTATTGTCGTAGAACAGATCATGTCTTGAAGGATTGTGCCGAGTACCTCTGTGTTATGGAAGAGGATGATGAGCCGGACAACCGGATCATCCCGACTCCTACCCTCGGTGGCACACCTTCATCATCTGGTTATGTGTCCTTGTAACCTTCATTTGTTGAAGGGAATGATGTGGACACAACCACCATATGTGTGGCTGATCTAGACTTCGACGTGGCTGAGCCCATCTCTCCTGTGCATACATCTCCAAGCGTGGAGCCGATTCTTTGTGAGGAACCTGCGCTTGACTTTTATCCAAGCAAGGTTCTTCCGCCTTTTGTGCATTCTACTTCAGTCGTCTTTGATGACAATTTCGACGATGCAACACAAGTTGAGGATTGTGATACATGGATTGTTTCCACTCCCATGGAGGAGGACAACCTTCCTGGTGTCGAGGATTCTCCCTTGATACCAAAGGAGGAAGTCCAAGTCTTGGTGGAGGCCTCTATGGATCCGGTTGAGCCTTGTAGCATTGTCGACATTGCTGACGATATATTTCTACCTCAGACTTTGGGAGTGAAAGCGAGATCACTCCCCCGATTATTCCTTTATGTTCTTCGCCTCTTTTATTTCTTGACCCCGCTTCCTTATCTGAGCCTGTGCAGGTTGAATCTCCACGGGTGTTGGGTACATTGGAAAATGTGTACCAGATTTGAAGAAGCCTCACCTTACTCAATGATATGCATCAAGGTGTATTTGATGTTGTTTTGAGTTTATATGTGTAGGTTAAGAAAATGCAAGAATGCATGAAAAATTTCTAAGTCCATGAGTCGACACCAGAAGAAGCTGTGTCGACACTTATGAAGGCTTGTCTCGACACTGAAAAAAAGCTGTGTCGACACCTGGAGTTAATTGTGTCGACACTGGAGAAAGGTTGTGTCGACACCAGAAGAAACTGTGTCGACATACAGAGGCAGTGTCGACACACAGAGAAGCATAGTCGACATCAACTATTTCGACACATAGAGGCAGTGTCGACACACAGAGAAAGTTTAGTCGACATCAACTGTGTTGACACACAGAGGAAGTGTCGACACATGAAAGCTTAGTCGACATTAATTGTGTTGGCACACAGAGGCAGTGTCGACACACAGAAGACCTTGTTGACATCAACTGTGTCGACACACAGGACTTGTGTCGATACATGACAGATTTTCAACAAAATCAATTTGTGTGAAGAAAAAAGTGACTATGTCGACTCCACAGAACTAGTGTCGACACAATCTACAGAAGCTGTGTCGAGAAGCAGTGTCAACACCAAGGAAGCTGTGTCGACATCACCAAGGCTTATGTCGACACTTAGTCTACTTGTGTCGACACATGATGAAGTTCAGTCTTAACACTTTGCTGACAGAGACAGAGTTTCAAGAAGTGACTGGAAAACTTGACATCTGCCATTACCAACCGGTCTACTGCAACTGTCAGAGTTGTCAGAAGTTTGTTAGAAACCGGATCAGCTGGTTACCATGGAGGAAGACTATATAAAGGCATTCTCCATCAACAGAAAAAAACAACTAATACTGATAGAAGTAAAAACACTGATACAGAATAAAAAGAAGAAGGTGGAGAGAGAGAGCTCCATCTATTGAAGTGAAGAAAAGGACTTATATCAACAAGTTCCTCAAGTGTAGATTCTGAACCAGTCTGCCAAGAAGGATTCAGATTGAGATCTGAATTTCAAGAAAGAAGCTGACTGAAGATCAACTTCAAAGGAGATCAACCCTACTGAGTTCAGATTCAAGAAGCTTTGAAGAAAGCTAAGAGTGGTTGTTCTATGAGATCAGATTCTTCTAAGAACTGATCAAGAAGCCATCCATCCTTTCTCTCTCTACCAAGGTGGTGGTAAAATACATTGTTAAATCTATTTTCTGTAGGATCTTTATAAGATCTGAGTTGTAAGCCTGTGTTTATAAAGGCTGAGTTGTAGGAGATTCTTTTCTCTGAGTGGTAGGCCTTGTTGAAGTCTGAGGTAGGGCTGTGAGCCTGAGTTGTAGGAGATTGTTATCTCTGAGTTGTAGGCCTTATTGAAGGCTGAGGTAGGACAGTTTGCCTGAGATGTAGGAGTGTGGACTCACTTTGAGTCGTAGGAGCCTTGTTGGGTTCTGAGCTATAAGATCTTAGGATCTGAGGTGAAGAGAAGAAGTTAGGCCGAATCTAGCACACTGCTAGATAGGCGAAGGGGGAAGTGGATGTACCCAGACCTTGGGGAACCACTATAAAAATATGTGTGCAATCTGTGCTTTGTGATGCTGTGAATTTTATGCTGTGTTAGCTGTAGAATTAGATGTTTTTGATTAATTAACTGAATAGATTTTCTGCCTTAGAAGAAAAAGGAATTACACCTATTCACCCCCCTCTAGGTGTTTAAGAACTAATTCTTTCAAGTGGTATCAAAGCCAGGTTCCTCAAAGTTAGACTTAACAGTCTGAGTGAGATCTGTAAGGCAGAATTAAGATCAAGAAGATTGGTTCAGGAGAAAACTATAAAGAACTTGGTTCAATGAAATTGCCCATCTGCAGGAAAGAAATATTTGGAATATGGAAAGAAAGGGTCAGATTATTCATGGAGGCATCTGATCCTAGAATTTACATAACAGTTAAGGAAGGGCCATATGTTTCAATGAATATTTTGTTCTTGATGCCAATCAAAGAATTCCAAAGGATTTTTCAGAGATAACAAAAGATGAGATCATCTTGGCAACAATGGTTAAAATAACCATAACATTATAGTAAGTGCCATTGATGATTCAACATTCCAGAATCTAATTCACTGCAAAACCTCCAAGGAGATGTGGGACATATTGATTGTCTACATGTTGGGTTCTGAAGAGGTTGGGCAAGATAGAAAATCTATGCTTAATCAAGAATATGAGAGTTTCAGACAAGCCAAGTCTGAAAGTATAACTGAATGTTATAAGAAGTTCTATTGATTGTCAATGAACTAATATCTTATGGAAGAATATTCAGTACTTATGAACTGAATGACAAATTCCTTAGGTCTTTAACTAAGGATTGGGATACTAAGATCTGTGCCATAAAGGAAGTGGCCAGACTTGGTGAGATTTATCCTCCAACACTGTTTGGAAAATTGCTGTCTTATGAGATGCAGCTGTTAGCCAGAAAGGAGGAAGAGAAAATACAAAGGGTGACTACAGAGAAAAGTCAGTGGCCTTCAAGGTAGAATCCACAAGGAAGAATAGGAGAATGTCTCCATCATCTCCTAAGAAAGATGCAGAAGTGATTTCAGAAAATTTTGATAATCACAGTACAGATAGCAGTAATTCTGATGAAGACTTTGTAGCATTCATAAGGCAGTTCCAAAGGTTCTTAAAGAAAAAGCAGTGGAAATCAAATCCATCTACGTCTCAGTCCAAGGATGACTATTATCAGAAGAGGTAATCATCCAGGAAGGACAGGAATGAGACAAATCCTAGCAAGTCAACTACATCCAAGATTATATGCTATGGCTGCAACAAAGTTGGACATGTTGTGGCTGACTGTCCAGACAAGAGGAAGGAGTCTTCTAATAGAAAGAAGTTTCAGCACAAGAGCAAGAAGGAAAAATCCTTGGTTGCTGAGAAAGAGAAAAGTTTGACAGATCAATCTACTTCAGAATCTGAATCTGAGGCTGAGGCATATATTGGTTTGTTTGTAGAAGAAGAGGATGAGTTCATGCAATTACTGGACTCTATCTATGAGCAGGAAGACCATCAGTGCAAAGGATTGATGCAGTGTCTGAAGAAGAACAGTGCCAGGATCAGCCTGGCCCCAGTAAGGTAAAAAGTGTATCTGTAGATTCTGATTACTTCACTGGGTCAGATTCAGATGCAACTCCATCAAGAGATGAAGATGGGTCTGACTCTGAAGGAGATATTCATCAGCTGATAGATGAATATGGAGATTTATTGCAGGCACTTAAGAGAAGCAAAAAACTGGCCAAAAATCAGGCTAAGGAAATTGCAGCTCTTAAATTGGCTGCACCTGATTTAGAGAATCTGCTGGATCAAAAGATGAATGAGATTGCCAAATTGAAGAACATAATTGTTATTCAAATGTGAACAATCACTTTCAAAAATGATCAGATTTAAAGTTTGAAAAATAGACTTCAGAAAGAGAAGGAGATTGTGGCTAGTTTCTCTAAGCCAAAGTCTATCCCACCCTTAATAGATGACTTTGTGTCACAAAAGGGTAAGGCAGGAATAGGCTTTAAGAGCACTGCATGGGCTGCACAGTCCAATAAGAAAGGAAAAGCCCCAGCACAAAACAAAAGACTTGCTGTAAACAATACAGCTAAGATTATACCTAAAAAGAGGTATAATAAGTTTGAGTGCTGGTACTGTGTCAAGATAGGCCATTATGCCTTAGACTGTTGGCACAATACCAATGTCAAGGAGAATAGCAGTCTGCCTGTTAGAAGAGCTGCAGACAGATTTGTTAGATTTCAGACTAACTTGAACCAAGGACCCAAAAGTTATTTGGGTTCTAAGGTTAAGTAATCTTTATTGTAGGTGAGTCCGAGTTGCCATACCCCTATATGGTACTTGGACAGTGGATGTTCCAGGCACATGACTGGAAAAAGGGGATTGCTGAAGGACTACTCACCAATGCTGAATGGGCCTAAAGTAATCTTTGGTGGTTCTGAAAAGGGAATCATCAAAGGTTTTGGTAACATTTCTAACCACTCAATTACAATCACTCAAGTGGCTTATGTAAAGCGTTTGAAACATAACCTAATAAGCATAAGCCAGCTGAGTGATCTAGGATATGACATCTCATTTGTCAAGAATGAGTGTCTTATCAAGAGGTCAAGTGATCAAAAAGTCATATTGACTGGCTATAGAAAAAGAAATGTATATTGCCTAGATTTTGTGTGTGAGAATAAGAATTCTCCAATCTATCTTGTGGCTGATGAGAAAGTCTCTCATTGTGTCAAATGGCACAAGAGGCTAGCCCATCTTAACTACAAGACAATTGGCCAACTCTTTAGTAAAGAGTTAGTGAGGAATGGTCCTCAAGTTAAGTGTTATAAGGATGGAATATGTTCTGCTTGTCAAAAAGGCAAGCAGACTAGATCCTTCTTTCATAGCCTTGAAACCAAGGATTCAGTGAGGTGCTTGTACCTCTTGCATATGTATTTATTTGGTCCTATGCCAGTTCAGAGCCTAGGTAGGAAGGTCTATACTTTTGTGGTGGTAGATGACTATTCTAAATTCTCATGGGTATTCTTTCTGAGGCAGAAATCTGAAACCCCAAAGGTCTTCTACAATTTTGTCAAACAAATTCAGAATGAATTAAATAGTTCAGTGGTCAAAATCAGAAGTGACCATGGAACTGAATTCCAATCTGAAAGTATGACAAGGCTGTGTGAAGAATTTGGGATTCTTCAGGAATTCTCCTCACCTAGAACACCTCAGCATAATGACATTGCTGAGAGAAAAAATAGGACATTGATTGAGGCTGGAAGAACACTATTGAGTGACACTACTCTCCCAGAATATTTCTGGGCTGAGACAGTAAACACTGCATGTCATGTGCTCAATAGAGCTTCCATCACCAAAAGCCACAAAAAGACACCCTATGAGGTTGTGAAGGGCAGAAAACCAAACTTATCCTATTTTAGGATCTTTGGTTGCAAATGATATGTGCTTAACAATGACAAATCTCACCTAACTAAGTTTGCTGCCAAATCCCAAGATGGGATATTTATTGGGTACAACAACAATAATAAGGCTTATAGGGTCTACAATTTGGCTACTCAAGTTGTAGAAGAGTCAGTTCATGTCATCTTTGATGAAACTAGACTTATTAACAGTGAGTTGCCAAGTAGTTCTTGTAGCTCCACAAGTATATAGCAGAAGATGGACCAGCTTACTATCAGAGAAGATCCAACTGCAAAGCAGGATGTGGAAAATAGTAGTTGCTGTCCAGTGGGAGTACAAGACACTCTAGATGATGATGAAGACCATGAGGTGCAGCATATTGAAGAGATTGGAGAAGGCCAAACTGTTGATAGATTACCTCCAGCAGTTAGACAGTTGAAGGATCATCCTGCACACCAGATCATTGGTGATCCAAGACAAGGAGTACAGACAAGGAGCAGGAACTTAAATACAGTTCTTTGCTCAAGTTTCTTACTCAAGTGGAACCCAAGAGATTTGAAGAAGCAATACAAGACCCTCACTGGATTGAAGCTATGCAGGAGGAGTTAAATCAATTCAGAAGGTGCAATGTCTGGGATTTGGTTCCAAAACCAAAGGGCCACAATGTCATAGGGACAAAGTGAATTTATTGAAACAAGCTTGATGAGAGTGGGATCATAGTGAAGAACAAGGCAGGACTAGTTGCCAAAGGATACAGACAGGAGGAGGGGATAGACTTTGATCAGACTTTTGCCCCAGTGGCAAGGCTGGAAGCTATCAGGCTATTTCTAGCCTATGCAGCATATCAAGGCTTCAAAGTGTTCTAGATGGATGTTAAGTCTGCATTTTTAAATGGAGACTTAAAAGAGGAGGTCTATGTAGAACAACCCTCAGGTTTTGTTGATCCACTCAATCCTACTTATGTCTATAGACTTAGGAAAGCTTTGTATGGGTTGAAACAAACCCCAATGGCTTGGTATGAAACCCTGTCTACTTTCCTCATTGAGAACAAATTCTCAAGGGGGAAAATAGACAAGACTCTATTCCTTAGGAAATCCAAATATATGTTGATGACATAATATTTGGTTCTAGTGAGAATAACCTTTGTAGAAAGTTTGCAAAACTTATGCAAGGAAAATTTAAAATAAGTAGTATGAGAGAACTTAAGTTTTTTTGGGTCTCCAAGTAAGACAGACTGATGATGGCCTGTCTATATCTCAGTGTAAGTTTACCCTGGAGTTAATTAAGAAGTATGGTATGAAGTCATCCACTACCATGAGAACTCCTATGGGGACAAGTGTATCTCTTAGCAAAGATGATGCAGGGAAACCTGTAGATGAAACTTTGTATAGAGGAATAGTTGGCTCCCTCCTATATCTGACTGCTAGTAGACCAGATATCATGTATGCTACATGTGTCTGTGCTAGGTACCAATCCTGCCCTAAAGAATCTCATCTTACTGCTGCCAAAAGGATTTTGAGATATCTTAAGGGCACCCCTTATCTAGCCCTTTGGTATCCTAGGAATAGAGATTTTTTTACTAATGGGCTATTCAGATGCAGACTTTGCAGGTTGCAAAGTAGATAGGAAAAGCACAACAGACACCTGTCAATTTCTAGGAGGAAGATTGGTGTCTTGGAGCTGTAAGAAGCAGACCGGTGTGGCAATTTCCACAGCTGAGTCTGAGTATGTTGCTGCAGGATGTTGTTGTGTACAACTGTTGTGGATACAACATCAATTAGAAGATTATGATATTCAGGTAAGTAGAACTCCATTATTATGTGATTCTACTAGTGCTATTTCTATTGCTCATAATCATGTTTCTCATAGTAGTACAAAACATATAGAAATAAGATACCATTTTCTTAGAGACCATGTAGAGAAAGAAGATATCTCTTTAGAATTTGTTAGTACTGATTTACAACTATCTGACATGTTTACTAAGCCTTTAGATGAAACTAAATTCAACAATTTCAAAATTGAAATATGTATGTTGAACATAAATTAGTTTAATAAATTTGGCTAAGTAAAATTGTGTCGACACAAGAAGTTGTCTGTGTCGACACATAGTAGTTGGTGTCGACATTCCAGGAAAGTGGTGTCGACACATCTAGAGAATCAGTGTCGACACATCCAGAAGTAGTGTCGACACTTATAGTAAACACGCAGATTCGTCAACCTCAGATCGTCAAACTCGACAAAATAAATAGAATTGATGTCGAGTCATTAGAAGTCTGTGTCGACACTTTTCAACAGTGTCGACACATTAAGAGATTGTTGACGCGACTTTTGACCTTCATTACTTAGAAAGGTATAAATAGGTCAACAACATATTCTGTCGATACACTCTCCATATTTTCGAGACCAAAACCCTATGTCGACAACTTCTCTCTTCTCAATCCAAGCTTTCACTCAACCCTAATGGCGCCAAAGCTAGAAGATAGTGTCAATGAAGGTTATGAGCTAGTACGCAACGCCTTCGATTATGCGGAAACTGAAATTAAAGCAGTAGTAACCCTAATTGCTGAAAATGGGTTGGAATTTCTAGTATCTGAACCAACAAAGATATGGAAGAAAGAAATACTAGATTTCTATGACGTAGCTTCTTTGGATTCTACTGGACTTAAGATCAAGTCTACAGTTCAGGGAACTAAGGTTAAACTTACCTTGAAGAGCTTGAGGAAAACTCTTCAACTTCCAAGAACTCAAGAAGAAGAAGAAGTTCCCTCATCAAAGACTAGGGAAGCACTTCAATGGTGTGGATTGGATCCCACGTTGAAGATTGGATCAACAATGAATAGAAAAGGGATGAATCTACAAGGCAAATTTCTTTCAGAAGTGGTTGGCAAAGTCATTCTCTACAAGCCAGGGGGCATGATAGGATTTCAGCCTATATGTTCAGCCTGATGACTAGGATCATCTACAGACTAAACACAGATTGGTCAGTAGTATTATTTGAAAAGATTAAGGAAAGTATTAAGAAACCAAATCTGAGAAGGATTATGAGTCTCTACTTAGCTGGAATAATTCCAGAAGTAATGTCACAAACTGCTGGTTCAAAGATCAACCATATGAGGAGAATGGATATCAGGATAATATCCAGATGGGATAGGGTCCTAACTAAGGATATGCCTGATGAAGAGAGGCAAGAGCTTCCTGAAAAATCTCCTGTACAGGATATTGCAGATAGTACTCAGGTGCAGGGGGAGCCTCATCTTGAGGAAGAGCCAACACACTTGGAAAGTGAAATGGCTACACAGACTATACTTGAGGTAATCTAAGAAATTAATCAATCAATTTTCATTAATAAGAATGAAATACTAACTGAGTCCTTGATTGATGTTGACCAGCCAACACAACTACAAAGTCAAGCATAAGATGTTATCATGGAGAATACATCTGCTGCTGTTGATGCTCCTGAGTTGGTGGTGCCTCAAGTCCCTACTCAACAAGAGTTTACCCTTGAGGACTTGTTTCCAGATATAGTACAAGCAAGAACTGAGGGGTAGCAACCTGAATTTGAGGGGGAGAAAGCAGACTTTGAGGGGGAGCAAGTTAACATTGAGGAGGAGCAAGTAAGTACTGTTGGGGAGCAAGGGACTCAGGGGGAGCTACCTAGGACTGCACAGGAATTGCCTCCTAGTCCTAAGAAAAGAGTTAATATTGCCTGTACCTCAGCTTCAGAAGAAGAAGCAAAAATTCAAGCTAAGAAAAGAAAGCTAATGGTATTCAAAAGAAGAAGCCAGAGCTATAAGAGGGCATTACAAACTGCTCCACAATCTGCCCCAGCTACTGATTATATTTCCTTGTTGATCTCATTGCAAGTAAAGTTAGATGAACAAAGGATTGCCATGGAGAAATATATGGATGAGACCCACAAAGATCTACAATTCTCCTTGGCACAAGATATTAAATCTATAAGATTTGAAGTTAATCAGAATAAGAAGGAAATGACTGATTGTTTCCACAAAGGAGGCAATGTTGTGGTTTTCCTAGTAACACATTAAGAAAAAATCAAGAATCAAGTTGATGATATAGCTCTTAAGCAAGGCTATGTCCTAGAGAATCAACTTAGAATGAATGATAATCTAACAGAATCACATAATGTGATTGTTACAGAAATGAAGAATATTGCTACTACCTAGACTGAGGCAAGGGCTACAACCAAGGCAAAGTTTGATAAGCAATTACAGGAAGGTCTAGCTGCTATACAAAAAGCTATTGAGCTATCTCAAAAGACCATTTCTGCACAGCTCCTGAAGTTAAAGTCATTCTACAAAGATGGTGTTAATTATCTTGATGAACAAATCAGATTTCAGAAAGATGACCTCAGGGATCATATTGCTAGAGAAGTCATAAAGGGGGAGAGAGTGTTAGTCAAAGCTGTCTCAGATCATGCTAAATGGATATCTAATAGCATCAGAGCCACACTTGGATATCCACCACTCTGTGATGATGATAATGTAGCTGAGTCAGGTATACACCCTGCTTATTTTGGAGGTGATCAACCTGAAGTTGCTCAGGTCATTAATCCTCCAGCAGATTTTGAAATGATTCACCAAGAAGTACAATCAATGTACAACCCTCTAGAGGGTAATAAAAATGTTATCATAGAGAAAGTTGAAATGTCAGAGGCAGATGTGAATAAGGAGCAAGAAGCTCAACTGTCAAAGAGGAGATTCAGAGAACAGGCTGAGTTAAAGCCTGATTTTGAGCAGTGGAGTCCAACTTCCAGGAATATCATATTGACTGCCTGAAAAGCTGAAAAAGACAAGACCCATGACAAGGGAAAATGGTACACAGAGCAAGAATGACAAAATCATGAAGCTAGACAGGAAGCCATTCTACAGTATAGAAGAAAGGCAAAGGCTGGGAAGATACCTCCTAATGCTCAAGAGCCTAGCAAGTATTTCCCTAAGCCTTTTCATTATTTTGAAAGGCAAAGAATAAGAGCTAAAGAACAAAAAAAGAAGGATCTGAATGGCAAGAAGCCAGCTGAAGATACAGATGCTCCAGTACAAGCCAAGATCCAATCAGGCAAAGGAATAGTCATCAAGGAGCCAGAGCAGCCTTAGATTAGATTCACTAGATTTTATAACATTGTAAACTTTAGTGTTTAAAATCTATGTAAACTATTATTAAAGAAACATTTGAAGTTGGAGCAAAACATGATTAATGCTCATTCTGGTTGCATTAGTGTTCTATGATGACTTTTTATATATGTTTTGTTTATAAGCTACCCTGTCATATAATATTTTTATACATAATAATATGTGTTTGTTATGAATGGTGTATATCATTGACTAAGGGTTATGACTTCTCCAAATAGGTGGAGATTGTTGGGTAAATTTGAAAATGTGTACCAGATTTGAAGAAGCCTCACCTTACTCAATGATATGCATCAAGGTGTATTTGATGTTGTTTTGAGTTTATATGTGCAGGTTAAGAAAATGCAAGAATGCATGGAAACGTTTTTAAGTCCATGAGTCAACACCAGTACAAGCTGTGTCGACACCTATGAAGGCTTGTGTCGACACTGAAAAAAGGTTGTGGCGACACCTAGAGTTAATTGTGTCGACACTGGAGAAAAGCTGTGTCGACACCAAAAGAAACTGTGTCGACATACAGAGGCAGTGTCGACACACAGAGAAGCATAGTTGACATCAACTGTGTCGACACATAGAGGCAGTGTCGACACACAGAGAAAGTTTAGTCGACATCAACTGTGTCGACACACAGAGGCAGTGTCGACACACAGAAGCTTAGTCGACATTAATTGTGTCGACACACAGAGGTAGTGTCGACACACAGAAGACCTTGTCGACATCAACTGTGACGACACACAGGACTTGTGTCGACACATGACAGAATTTCAACAAAATCAATTTGTGTGAAGAAAAGAAGTGACTATGTCTACACCACAGAACTAGTGTCGACACAATCTACAGAAGCTGTGTCGAGAAGCAGTGTCAACACCAAGGAAGCTGTGTCGACATCACCAAGGCTTGTGTCGACACTAGTCTACTTGTGTCAACACATGATGAAGTTCAGCCGCGACACTTTGCTGACAGAGACAGAGTTTCAAGAAGTGACTGGATGACTTGACAGCTGCCATTACCAACCGGTCTACTACAATTGTCAGAGTTGTCAAAAGTTTGTTAGAAACCGGATTAGCCGGTTACCATGGAGGAAGACTATATAAAGACATTCTCCATCAATAGAAAAAACAACTAATACTGATAGAAGTAAAAACACTGATACAGAATAAAAAGAAGAAGATGGAGAGAGAGAGCTCCATCTATTGAAGTAAAGAAAGGGACTTATATCAACAAGTTCCTCAAGTGCAGATTCTGAACCAGTCTGCCAAGAAGGATTCAGATTGAGATCTGAATTTCAAGAAAGAAGCTGATTGAAGATCAACTTCAAAGGAGATCGACCCTACTGAGTTCAAATTCAAGAAGCTTTGAAGAAAGCTAAGAGTGGTTGTTCTCTGCCATCAGATTCTTCCAAAAACTGATCAAGAAGCCAACCATCCTTTCTATCTCTACCAGGGTGGTGGTAAAATACATTGTTAAATCTATTTGCTATAGGATCTTTATAAGATCTGAGTTGTAAGCCTGTGTTTATAAAGGCTGAGCTGTAGGAGATTATTTTCTCTGAGTGGTAGGCCTTGTTTCAGGCTGAGGTAGGGCTTTGAGCCTGAGTTGTAGAAGATTATTATCTCTGAGTTGTAGGCCTTGTTGGGTTCTGAGCTGTAAGATCTGAGGATCTGAGGTGAAGAGAAGAAGTTAGGCCGAATCTAGCACACTGCTAGATAGGCGAAGGGGGAAAGTAGATGTACCCAGACCTTAGGGAACCACTAAAAAATCTGTGTGCAATCTGTGATTGTGTGATTCTGTGAATTCTGTGCTGTGTTAGCTGTAGAATTAGTTGTTTCTGATTAATTAACTGAATAGATTTTCTGCCTTAGAAGAAAAAGGAATTACACCTATTCACCCCCCCTCTAGGTGTTTAGGAACTAATTCTTTCAACTGGTAAGTTGGGTTGACGTTGAGCCTTGAGCTTAGGCTATCGACGAGTGCATCCTCTTGTGTGAGGAGGTTCCTACCTCCTTCACAGTGGAAGCCCCTGCCATCACCTTCGCCCCCAGCGAACTTGTGGTGGACGAAACCTTGCTAGGCAAGGATTTGTTTTGTGGTGAGATGAGTGAGGACCGGGCCTCCTCCTCATCCTACTTCCTATTTCCTCTACCTGCAAGGACCAGGTATGATTATTTAGGCAGAGGGGTAACTGTTTTATCACCGTATCGGTACCCGTTACCGCAACGGATAATGGAACAATTGCCTATGCATTTTTCTTTTCATAGACCCATTAGCTAGAACTATATAAAATTTAATAAGTCGTGCTGAGATGACAATAACCCCAGTACTTATCTTTAATTTTCTGCATTTTTATTTTTCATGTCTATTTTAGTTTTAGCATTTCTTTTTGTATATTCTTTTTTTTGCGGAGCTCACCCCTGCAGGTATTCATGGCAAATCGCATTGGCGGTGTTGTGATTCTTCGTATGGCAGACCTGCTTCAGGTTTCCACTCGTCTTCTGGTATGCTCACTGGCTGAGCATTGGGTAACCTCTCCCCTTGTTTTTATCTGATTTCAATTTCTATATCATATACTGTGTTTCTTAGTTTAAGTCTGGGGGAGAGCCATTATTTGTTACCTATTGCACGCACACATTTCTTGTGCATACTAGAAGCTTTTAGAGATTTATTATGATTAGTTCATTGCATCACACACCACTACACCCACATGAGCGCGTGCTTAGATTTTTGCCTCCTGCGAGTTAAACTCATTTCTTTTGTATGATTTGGGAAAATTATGGTGCTGGCATATGATTGTGAGACGGAATAAAATGTTGACCCTGCTGTGCTCCTAGTCGAGTGCTCTCGTCTCGTGTATAAATTAGAGTAGATTTAATTTTCTGTATGCTTTTAGTTTTATATTTTTCCAATTGCGTAAATACTTTTTATTCTACTCAAAAAAATTGGTGAATCCGGTGTGAATCCGACGGTAGCTTAGGGATGTGTGTAGACGGCCGTTAGGTTCATATTGCTCGAGTCGGGAGGATGTATAGTCTTTCTCGTTGGCTAAGAACTTGCCCCAAGCTATTATTGAAGCATTGGTATAGGTTAGTTCACTCGCATGAGCGTGATGTAGGCCATCATTTCGGCCCGGTTGAGCTTTATACAATTCCTAATGTCTTATCCTCGCTAGCCCCGTTATGCCTACCCCTTCTTTTTATTCAGCTCCACCATGATTTCACCAAAGCCTCATATCCAATCTTAGTCGCACACCCAAGTTGAGCTTTAGAGTTTTACATTTTCATTCTGGGATGTGATGTGGTGATATTACATGTGAATATGTGGATGTGCTCCAAAGTTTTTTTTGCTGAAATTGTTAAAATAAAATAGGATTCAAAAAAATATATACAAAAAAAATTAATTGCGAAAAAGAAAAGTGAAAAGAAGAAAAAGTTTGATTAAAATTTTTTTTTGAGATGAGATTGTTTTTGGAGTAGGCAGTACAAACACCCATATTTGAAAAATTAAGTCTGGGGGTGTAACATCCCAACTTTTCAGCAGGAAAAATTTTTGGGTGACACGGCCTGGGATACGGGCATGTCCCATGGCGTGTCCCCCTATATTCGACGATCAGCGAAAGGTGCTCAATGACTATCGAACTCCCCTCTACGTTCGACGATCGACGAAAGCTGCTTGACGATTGTCGCGTGTCCCCCTGTGTTCGACGATCGGAGAAAGGTGCTCGACGACTGTCAAATGTCCCTCTGTGTTCGACGATCGACGAAAGCTGCTCGACGATTGTCGCGTGGCCCCTGCATTCGACGATCGACGAAAAGCTGCTCGACGATCATCGAGTGACCCCTGCGTTCGACGAACGACGAAATTTGCTCGTTTGATGATCGTGAAACCCTGCGTTCGACGATTATCGAGTGTCAAGTAAGAGGTAGACGGCCTGTGACACAGGCGTGTCAAGGGCGTGTCACCAGCCATGTCCTTCTTGGGAAGATTTTGTCTTGATGCAGGCAGGTAAATTAAAGAGGCAGAGGCCACTTGGCCTTGGCTCCATCAACCCAAAAATTGTGCTGGATGGCCTCCTCAGAGAATTTCTAGAGAATTTGACTGCATGGTGCCCACTTGGCATGAAGGGTGATACAACCAAAGCTCCAAACCGAGCTTGCATTGGTTGTATCTCCCCATCTACCCCCTCCCAGCCAGAAATAGTGATTCCATTAGCTTCAGAGGGCAAAGGAGAGTAGAAATCGATCGCTGGAGTGAATGAAATGGTGCAAGAACGATGAATCCGATAGGTGTTGCCAGAGCATGGTCGGGAATGGCCACCCGCCTCCATCCTCGCCGCCAGCCACCGACACAGGTTCGTTTCACCGTCCCTCTACCCGTACTAGAATCATAGATCAACTAGGGGAGATATCGGGCTCAATTGAGCCCGATGCCATGGGAGAAATGGGAGAGTTTTCAAGCTTTTTCTTACCGCTCGGGATCGCCATCGCCGCCGTCTCCCGCCACCTCATCACCGACAAAGGATAGCCACCACCACCGTGAAGGTGATGGCACCGTTGGCCGGAGGTGGCGCCGCCTCAGGTGGCCGGAAATGGCCCCACAATATCCCCCAGGTCGGCTCGATCTAAGCCGTTGAACACTTGGGGAAGATGAAAGGATGCCGTGCAATATAGCTTTAAGATTCGTGCTGTATTTTTATTAAAATCAATTTAATTCGGTTATTATTTTAATGAAATGAAATTTCATTTCTGTCACATTAATTCAGTGATATTTCATGTCAAATATAGGGCTCTCAGATCCATTTCTAGAGGATGACATCAACATGAAAAATGTAGCCCTTTGTGTTAACGTTAATTTGCCACACTTAATCGGAGATTTGGTCCACTGGTCTGACCTGTAGGACCATTTTGCTAAGGTTGGTCCTTAGCTAGGGTAGAATTGCAAAATGATGCCCAAGTCAAACCAGTCATCCAAATGGCCCAACATTTTGGATGCATGCATGTTTAGGGCTTGTTTAACCCCTGTACAAAAATGAGAATTTTTGGGAAAATGTTTTCTATAGGTTTTACTAAAATACCCAAAATGAAGTAAATGAAATCTTTGGAGTTGTGGGACTCCAAATGTCCCCAAATTTTGGTGGCATGTCCTTAGGGACATTATAGGTATATTTTTGAAATTTCAGCCAATTTGGACCAATGCATGTTGGGTAAACCGACTTGCATTTGTTGGCTGGATATAGGCTTGGTGTGCATTTAGCCTAAAATGAAATAATAACTTGAGACATTCAAAAATCATGATTTTCATTATGGAGACACATGAGGGTGTAATACACCTCTCATAACAATGGTGGGAGTTTTGGGAACAAAAATCCCATTATTTGAATTTCTGAAAATTTTGTCCTTTTTAGGAAATAAATTTAAAATAGGTTTACCCTTATCATAAAAGGTTCTATTTCTGTTGAGGGCTAAAGAGTGACATAATAAGCACTAGAAATAAATTATATCTCTGTTGGATGAAGTTTAGGTAGTTTAAGGAGCAAAATGACCATTTTAACCTTATGGAATTTTGTGTAGAAATGATAGGTATATTCCTTTGAAAAATCTGAAAAAATTTATATTGCTGTAATTGTATGTTTTATACCTTGTGCAATTATTTTAGAATTTTGGAGTGCCAAATAATGTACTTAGTCCCCATAATGGCATTTCGGTAAATTACTCAAATTGATCATGGATAAGCCATTTCAACCTAGATGTAAATGGAAATATGGAAATAGCTTTATTTCATTATTATCAAGGCTCTGTAATTTAATTAGAATTTTTGAGATAATATTTTATGTACTTCGTTTGGAAAATGTAGATTTGTGGATATAATATTAAATAGGAATTAATTATAAATATGAATTGAAAAAGCATGAAATTTTGGTAGGCCCCATTAATTGTAATATTATATACCTGGAAGAATCCCTAGGTCAGTAGATTTAATATTGACAATACTTCATGTGCAAAATGACTATATCATCCTAGGATAAATAATTTGAGGCATATGTCAAGAGGAATTAGAAGGTCACATTTGTGGGTGGTATCGGGACATAGGTAGGGATCTAGAACCGATGTTCGTACTAGTAGGGCCACCAGGGGAGGAATCTGAATAACTTGTAAAGTGAGGATCTTAGTGGAGGAATTAACCCTGGTTGGTCTCCTAGAGGATTCATTAACCATGTGTGGAAGAGTGTAAGCCCCGTGATAGCAACAATAACAGGGACCGGCGGAAGACCGCCGCGCTCCTAATAACACCTTAAGTCTTTAGGGTCGTTATAAAGTAATACGAGAGTTGGGGTATAAATCCTGGGTAGACACCAATAAAAGTAATTATCATTGAGAAATGGACCTTTGGGCGTAATCCCATCGTAGTTCTTAGTGCCTCGAGAGCCCTTCACTGGGTATACCCTAGGCAGTTCTAGGATTAACCTTAAATCACTAAGTATAATAACCCGTAGACGAGAGTAGTCTAATAGGTTAAGACATTATGGTTCATTATCACCCGTGTAGGGTTGGAGGGATTGTGGTTTATTCTCATCCATGATGGGTTGGAGGGAGACTTGTGTAATATGCTCACCCGTGATGTGTTGGAGGGATTCAGGACGAGTTGGTCCTGCGAGCTAAAGGCTCGCGATGAAATACTTGCATGTGCATAAATTTAGTGGCGGGGCATACAGTACTGGCCGTTCATCACACCGATGGCAGTACGGTGCACCAGGCGGGTGTGATGGTTTGAGGGGCCAGTGGGTTGCTTTACACTGCGGTGTGGAGGACGATCCCTGATAACGCACACCCGACCCAACAATACTGACGAGTTGTCAGCAAAGTACGTACGCATAGACTCAATAGTGCACCTTGGACGTGTACAAAGGCGTATGAGAGGGATCTAAGGTTTGGTAGTGTGCATACCGGCCTAGAAGTGGAGATGCCCGCTCCGCTGCTGCCGTAGCCACAACGGTGGTACCCAAGAGTGAAGCTAGCTCTCAAAAAGTGGGAACTAAAGGTCTGGGATCTCAGAGTCGTGTGCGTGTGTTGCACTTGCATGTTTCATAATTCATAACATATCATCCATTTGCATTAGGACATACACTTTATAGATCCTTATCATATAAATTAGTATGGGCTCTTTTATATGATAAGTTATTTTGGAAATCCTAACTTATATATTTGTATGGGCATTTATATAAGTTAGGGTACTCTGTGATGGTATATAGCTTTACCTTTCAACTTTAATTTACTTTTCTGCTCTTACTTTCAGTTCTTTCCTTTACTAGTACTGCACTTTACTTACTTGTACTATATACTTAGAACTGCTAGAGTAGAATAATAATATCTATTACAACTGATAGTTAGTTCTTGTCACCTGCTTCCACTTTTGCTACCCCTTGTTATCCTCCGCTTCGTCCTTCCGCTCGGTGCCTAGGAGCTGCGGGGCGAGGTGCGAAGGAAACGACTTAGTATTTTTGACTAATGGTCGGTGACCATACTATTTTAGGAGCTCGTGGAGATGGAGCACCAGCACGACGAGTAGGCAGGACTTGAGGAGCAGATACCGCTACCGCAGGCTACTACTACTACTACTGCGTGTCCTCAAGTGGGACGAGTTTTGATGTATTAGATTAGCTTCCGCTTTGGTTTGAGAGAGAGAGAGTTGATATGATGTACTGGGCATAAGCCCTTATTACTCTTTCATTTGTACTCATTGTGGACTATGTTTTTGTAGTCTTCATTTATATATATGATATGTACTCTGTGACTTGTGGACTAGTGGATTTGATATACTGCTATACTTCTTTTTCTCATATTGGCCTACATGTTATATGATCGTATTAGCCGGCAGAATCGACATGTTGCAGTGCCGACTAACCCGTGCGTTAGTGCCACCGTAAGACGGAGCTTCTGGGCTAAGACCCGGTAGCCCTCCTTGGTAAGGGGGAGGGGGGGTCTTACAAACTGGTATCACTTGAACAAACGATCATATGAGAAATAAGTCCACAACACTGGCCCACCCCGCGCGAGCATTAGTTTGCGGGCAAACTATGCAGCGGAAGCAATGGTGTGCCCATGTGTAAAAAGTCACATAAAACAGTCCACTAAGTACAATGAGTTAGGCCAGTTCTGTTTTAACCTTATCTTTATGCAACCTCCACAGGACGCCGTGCCACAAAATGTGGCTCCTCACCCTCCAGCTGCCACTCCATTTCTACAGAGGGAGATGGGGCAGACTTTGATGGCGATCCTGGATGCCTTCAAAGCCCAGCAAGTCCTGGCTCTGCAGCCAAATCCGGGGTCAAGCTGGCTGAGTGCCTTCAAGAGCCTGTCCCCACCGATGTACTGTGGGACAGAGGATGCGGTAAAGGAGGAGGAATGGCTGGAGGCCATACACGAGATTTTGGCAGGCATCAGCTGCCCGGTCGGCGAGCCAGTACCTCTAGCCACCTCTGCACTAGAGGCTCATGTGAAGAGATGGTGGAAATCAGTGCAGGAGTCTACATATGTGGACTGGGAGCTGTCAGACATATCGTGGGAGGAGTTTGGCGATGTATTTTTTGGATCACTTCGTCACTACTACGGACAAAGATGCTTTGGAGGAGAGGTTTCTGAACCTCGTGCAAGGGAGCAGATCAGTGATTGAGTACAAGAGGGAGTTCTCCCACCTTGCGAGGTTTGTAGGGATACAGGATACTGATGATACAAGGTACGCCAAGAGGTTCTACCGGGGCCTCAGGGACGATTTGAGGCAGGCTTTGTTGTTCATTTATCACGGCACGTCCACCCAGATTATCGAGATGGTGAAGAAGCTGGAGGCTGACCAGCTGATGGTGCAAGGCAGAGGGAAGAGACCGTATGATGGGTCGACATCAGGAGAGAGCAGCAGGGGCTCTCAGAGAGGCAGGAATATTGGATACAAGTGGATTGGGGGACGTCGTTGTCCCAACTACAGGCAGGAGCATGGACCTCCTCCAGCATTAGCTCCCCCACCTCTACAGGTGCATGATCCGAGGAGACAGGATGACCATGGCCACCGGCAGGTAGTTTGTTACGGATGCCGCCAGCCCGGGCACATTAGATCGGAGTGTCTGCATCGATTCCATCCTCCTCCTCCTCCACCTCCAGTGGCCCCAGTATAGCAGGGCCGAGGCCGAGGCCGGGGATATCACGATAGGGGACGCAATCAGGGGCAGATATACGCTTTGGACCTCACGGAGCAGAGGAACCCCGAGGAGGTGATTACAGGTACTTAAATTGTTTTAATTTAGAAATTTCAACCTTAGTAGTGCCTTGAAAACCATAGAAATAACATCCATTATATCTCAAATAAATCTCAGGCATAGTTATGATCAGCGGCAAGCCCGCACATACCCTCTTCGACATGGGTGCTTCGCACTCGTTCGTATCTGAGGCCTTCATAGACGGACTTGAAGGCGTGGAAAGATTTTTGGGACTAGAGATGAGGGTGCGTCTACCCGATTGGTCAGAACTGCGGACCACTGCCCATTGCAATATGGAGGCCGAGATTGGAGGCAAGGCATTTGAGGCGCCAGCAACTATTCTGAAGCTGCAGGACTTCGATTTGATTTTGGGCATGACATGGTTACATCAGAACCATGCTCAAATAGATTGCCCATTAAGGTGGATCACACTAAGGCATGGCGATTCCCATGTCATCATCGAAGGTATTAAACCTATCTCCCACCTATTACTATCTTCTGTACAGGCTGTGAAGGCCTACGAGCAAGGAGAGGAGGTTTACCTTATCTGCTTTGAGATGGCGGGAGCAGAGGGTTCTATTTCGGATATTCTGGTGGTCCGAGATTTCTCCGACGTGTTCCCGAAGAAATTGCCCGGACTACCACCAGCCAGGGACTTGGATTTCAGGATTTAGCTGGTACCGGGAGCGAGGCCAGTGTCCCGGGCACCTTACAGGATGGCTCCCAGAGAGTTGGCAGAGTTCAGTACTCAACTTCAGGAGCTAGTTGAGTCGGGATTTGTGCGGCCCAGTTCATCGCCGTGGGGAGCACCAGTTCTTTTTGTGAAGAAGAAGGACGGGTCGTTGCGACTATGCATAGATTACCAGGAGTTGAACCGGTTAACGGTCCGCAATACCTATCCACTGCCTCAGATAGACGAGCTATTTGATCAGCTGCAGGGAGCCTTCTGGTTATCTAAGCTAGATTTATGATCCGGTTACTACCAGCTCCGCATCCAAGAAGAGGACATACCGAAGACGACATTCAGTTCACGATATGGGTTATACAAGCTCACGGTGATGCCTTTTGGGCTCACGAATGCCCCCTCCGCATTCATGACCCTAATGAACCGTGTATTCGAACCTTACTTAGACCGCTTCGTCATTGTGTTCATCGATGATATTCTGATCTATTCCCGGACTCAAGAGGAGCACACTGAACACTTGACAAAGGTTTTGTAGAGACTGAGAGAATTCTAGATGTATGTTGATGTTATAACATAAACATACCAATGTCGAACATCACAGATCCAACCAAGATAGAGGCAGTACGGAATTGGCCACGACCGAAGACAACATTAGACATAAGCAGTTTCTTGGGGTTAGCAGGTTATTATCACAAGTTCGTGGAGGGATTCTCGAGGTTAGCCCTCCCCCTCACGTCCTTGACGAAGAAGGATGCAGATTTTGTTTGGTCAGAGCAGTGCGAGACAGCTTTTTCGGAGCTGAAGGATCGACTCACCTCATCCCCTATTCTTGCGCTCCCATCCGGGAATGAAGGATTTCAAATCTACACAGATACCTCTTACCAGGGGATGGGTGCTGTCCTGATGCAGCATGGACATGTTATTGCTTATGCTTCAAGATAGTTGAAGAAGCATGAGCATAACTATCCAGTACATGACTTAGAGCTCCGGGCTGTGGTATTCACCCTAAAGATGTGGAGACATTATTTATACGGGATTCATTGTGATATCTATTCAGATCACAAGAATCTTAAATATATCGATAAGCAGAAGGACCTAAACCTGCGATAGAGGAGATGGCTGGAATTCCTCTGTGACTATGATTACCAGATCCACTACCACCCGGGGAAAGCAAACACAGTAGCAGATGCTTTGAGTAGGAGAGCCGGCACTTCTAGACCCAAGCCTCGGTTGATGTCTATAGAGTTGATACGGATGATGGAAGAAATGCATATTACCATGGTATCTGAGACCGAACCAGTGGTATATCGAGAGTACTTGAGATCAGTGATCAGTGATGATGATATACGGGAGTGCATCCGAACACATCAGAGGCTGGATGCTGCATTAGAGCCGATTTTCAGTGCCCTGGAAAGGGGCAAGGTTGAGGACTACACGCTGCAGGATGATCTCCTTCGATTCCGTAGACGCATTTACATACCAGCACGGGGCAGTATTCAGGATGACATACTCAGAGAGGTGCATTGCTCCAGATATTCAGTGCATCCCGGCATCACCAAGATGTGGGAAGAATTACGGAGGACCATGTACTGGCCTGGGATGAAGAGGGAGATCACCTATTTTGTGACACATTGCGAGACTTGTCAGCGCGTGAAGGCGGAATGTAAGAGCCCAGGATGTTTACTACAGCCACTGCCAGTCCTAGAGTGGAAGTTCGAGGACATTGCTATGGATTTTGTGCACGGACTACCTCGCTCCCACTCTGGGCATGATTCTATATGGGTCATAGTAGATAAACTGACCAAGGTAGGACGCTTTATTTCAGTTCAAAAGGATGCTCCAGTTGCAGTTTTGGTGAGACTATTCTTGGAGCAGTTTGTCAGATACCATGGCATTCCCAGGACGATTGTTTCGGACCGTGATGGTCGGTTCACTTCGAGCGAGTGGAGGGCCGTGCATGCTTACTTGGGTTATCGACTTACTTTTAGTACCTCCTTCCACCCACAGACCGACGGACAGACCGAGCTGACCATCCGGACCATGGAGGATCTCCTCCGCCGGTGCATATTGGATACGGGGAATGTCACAACCCGCATTTACTCAACGAGCACATCGTATCAGAGCAAGAGGAACTACGGGTTATGATGCCACGTCGTGCAGGGGATAACTGCACACGCTCAGGCAACCCTTGACGCTTACTTTATGAGTTGAAATCCATCAGTTAAATGCAAGAAAACCTTTTAGTTTAATGGCCGTATCCCTCGGCCTTAGGCATCAAAATGTGTGTTTGTACGCGGCGGAAATACTTTGTTTACTTATGACGATCTCCTATATGCAGTCTATATTGATACTAAGATAAGAAATCATCTTTGTGTACGTTATTTGGAAAATACGTCTTCATTTCTCAAAACATGTATGCATGATCTAGGATAATAGGTTTGTTTTATCTTGAAAATATCTAATGCAACCTAGCATAAATCCTTCCCAAGAGCAAAGAGACATCATCGCATCCAAATGAGTCACATTAGCAGTTTAGCATTCATATATATCACAAGTAAAGGAAACCACCAATGGGCACCAACAAGCTGACACGAACCCATTGGGGTGCAAGTATGTCTGTACAACAGAGGAAAGAACTACCTCGCTAAGTAAGCCCGGTTAGCTCTAAAGAAACTCAACCCAAGCACTAGCCGCTCAACCGGCTACAACCTGCACCTGAGGCATTCAAGAAAGAACACCTCAGCAATCATCAAAGCTACACAACAGAGTATGAAGTGATGAACACCGCTTGCCTGAACCGAGATGACACCGCGACTGCTGCTCCTCTCTGTCCTTCCCTTGTCAGGCCGAGTTCATAATCAGCTACATCAAGTAAATGATACCGATCCAGAAAGGTTCGAGCCACAAATTAATGTGTCGCGCCAGAATCGAAAAGAATACGTGCCCAACGGGTGTGAGGATTCGGTAAGGGGTGGTGTGGTTTAAGCCTTTGTGTCTACCGGGTTTGGATTTGTGGTGTAGAGCACCATTTTGGCCCCGATTTGGGCTGGCTTTTATTGGTGCGTTCCACTTTAGGGCTGCCACCAAAAGACCCTTGCGGAATCGCATTTAATCGCTGCTTATGTTTCACTAGTAGAGTTGTTTCTTGGTCTAAAGAGGATGGAATGGGCATGTGTATTGCCTTTTTGCTCCTGCGGGTTGAGCAGGACTTGATGAGAATTGCTCGCACTTGGTGCGTTTTACACTTTGGATTGACAGTGTTTACCACTTGTTTTCCACCTGTTCTTTTCACTCATTTTACTTACATGAAACGTTGCTACGGGGTCGGTAAGCCCCTTTGTTAAATTTTCTGCACTTCATACTCTGTTGTGTAGCTTTGATGATTGCTGAGGTGTTCTTTATTGAATGCCTCAGGTGCAGGTTGTAGCCGGTTGAGCGGCTAGTGCTTGGGTTGAGTTTCTTTGGAGCTAACCGAGCTTACTTAGCGAGGTAGTTCTTTCCTCTGTTGTACAAACATACTTGCACCCCAATGGGTTCGTGTCATCTTGTTGGTGCCCATTGGTGGTTTCCTTTACTTGTGATATATATGAATGTTAAACTGCTAATGTGACTCATTTGGATGCGATGATGTCTCTTTACTCTTGGGAAGGATTTATGCTAGGTTGCATTAGATATTTTCAAGATAAAACAAACCTATTATCCTAGATCATGCATACATGTTTTGAGAAATGAAGACGTATTTTCCAAATAACGTACACAAAGACGATTTCTTATCTTAGTATCAATATAGACTGCATATAGGAGATCGTCATAAGTAAACAATGTATTTCCGCCGCGTACAAACACACATTTTGATGCCTAAGGCCGAGGGATACGGCCATTAAACTAAAAGGTTTTCTTGCATTTAACTGATGGATTTCAACTCATAAAGTAAGTGTCAAGGGTTGCCTGAGCGTGTGCAGTTATCCCCTGCACGACGTGGCATCATAACTCGTAGTTCCTCTTGCTCTGATACGATGTACTCGTTGAGGAAATGCGGGTTGTGACAGTTGGTACCAGAGGGCGGTTTGCGTGATAATTGGTCGGGCAAACTTTCCTTTTTGTTATAAGCGTAAGCATCATATCATACACACACCGAGGTGCCATCAGTATGTCTTGGCCGAAGCACGCACACTACACTCATGGCATGACAAGAAGTATACGGGGCATATTATGTAGTATGGTATGCATAATATGTGGTTGTATATGGATCCACCATAGGGGCAACATGTGCGGGTTATGTAGTATGGGATGAATAACCTTACCACATGGATGCGACTAGCACGTTTTCTTTTCTTCGTTGCATGCAATGCTATGTAGTATGGGATGCATAACATTGTGATGCGTACGACCGCTCATGACATGCATTAAGGCCTTTTCTAGACTGCATAGCACAGCACGCATAACATAACATTGCATGAGCACAACGTGCCAAGCTAAAGATGTACATGATGACACCTGTACACTCATGGTTTTGGGTCAAATAAAGTCATGCATTCATCGGTTAGGCACAAGTTAGTGGGATGACTGTGAGTCATCTGTAGGCTAGGCATACCATCATTCTCAAACTCCCAGAGCAAGTTAGCAGTTGATGTTCATATTTATACATGTATGGTCTGTACATAGCCATTGTGTGTTTTGTTGGGTTTAGGATTGACAAGGGTGAACGTGTTTATAGGATGTCGAAGCATCCAGTGACAAGGCAAACTCCCCAATCTGAGGGCGAGTCTTCGGGCGCGCAGAATAATGCCCTGATGGATAGTCTACGCCAAAGTAATGAGGCTTTGACGAGGCAGGTGCAGGAAGTGCAGTCCCAGCTCCAAGCTATGTCATCAGCGATGTCTAGGCTGGCACCAAGAGTGCAAGAGACTGTCAGAGGCCCCACCATTTCTACTCCTTCAGTGGCAGTGATACCCCCAGTTGTGGTTCCTCCTGCGATGACTTTCATCTCGCAGTTTCAGCGACTTGGACCTCCGACTTATGATGGAAAAGCGGACTTTGTGATCTTGGATGATTGGGTGATCACGTTGGAAGAGATGTTTGTCTATTCTGGCATTACCGAGGACCAGAAGCTGATGCTTGCCGCATATCAACTCAAAGGGTTGGCTAAAGGTTGGTGGTTGCGAGAAAAGGAAAGCCTAGGGGCGGGATGTTCGTGGGAAGCCTTCAAAGAAATGTTACGGCGCAAGTTTCTGCCGTCAGTGGAAAGGGACCGCCTGATGAATGACTTCTTGTACCTGAAGAAGAGGAAACTCACAGTTAGTGAGTATGAAATTGAGTTTAGCAAGTTAATTCGGTTCGCTCCGAGCTTGGTGACTACGGAGGCTGACCGAGTAAAGAGATTCCTTGGCGGACTCCGCATCGACGTGCAGCAGTTCGCAAGTGCTTATGGAGCGACGAGTTACACCACTGTGGTTGAGGCTGCTTTGAAGGTTGAAGCTATAGAAAATGCAAAACAAAGAGGACAGCTGATGAGGAAGGATAAGAGGAAGCTGGTGGGAGGGAAAAGCTCCCAAGAATCAGACGTAAGGAAGAAGAACAAGGAGACGTGTAGCTTCTGTGGCTGGTCAGGCCACCCATTTGAGAAATGTTTCAAGCGATTGGGGATGCAGAAGAAGGAGAAGGTGCACGCAATTCAGGGTGCGCCAACCAGAGACTTGGAGTGTGCAACTTGTGGGGGAAGAGGTCATGTTGTGAGCCTCTGCTGGGTTAAAGACAAGGTGTGCTTCCAGTGTGGCAAACAGGGACATCTTAAGGCAAGGTGCCCACAAAACCAGCCCGTGCTGCAGCCAATGCCACTCCAGGCTTTGCCTTCGCCTCCGCGTTTGGACAAAGGAAAAGGGAACTTAAATGTGATCTCGTCAGAGGAAGCTCAGTTGTCACCTCAGGTTATTTCAGGTTCGATTCCTTCCTCTGGTTCACGTTTTATTTATGCCTCTTGTGCGTAGTGCTTAGCTACATATGTACCCTTATAGGAAACTTTAAGGTAAAGAACCGGTGGGCATGTGTTCTTTTCGATTCTGGCACGACCCATTCATTTGTGGCTCGAGCCTTTCTGGATCGGTATCATTTGACACCAGATCGAGTGGGGAATGCCTTTTTGGTGAAGTTTCCTTCCGGTGCTTCTGTGGTTGCAGACTAGGGTCTTCTGGATTGTCCCATTTTGTTGGGGGATTTCTTAGCAAAGGCTGATTTCAAGGTGCTCGATTTGGAAGATTTTGACGTCATTCTGGGCATGGACTGGTTATCCCGCTATGACGCTGTCATCCAGTGCAAAGGAAAGCGCTTGGATTTTATCAAGGATAATGGTCAGCCGGGAAGTGTTTATGGTGATTCATGCCAGGATTCTCCAGGGATTTCGGCGGTATGTGTTCGGACGTTGTTTGTTTCCGACTATTTTGCTTGTCTAGTCTCAGTTGTGGGGACTAGTGTTGTTTTGCCGCGTTTGGAGGAGATTCCTGTTGTGCGTGAATTTCCAGATGTTTTTGTTGGGTATTGTATCCACGATTACCTAGATTTGAGGAAGCCACCTGTCAAGCTAAGATGAATTCACAATGTATTTGATGAAACATCTTAAGTTGTACTTGTAGCTCCTCCACGCTAAGTGCACACCAATGTCAGGGTGCAGTAGGTCAATATACACGGGTCTGCAAGACGTAATCCCTCGTTGAGCAGATCAGTGTGTTGGCCTACGTGTACTCTCTCTATTGGAGTGCACTTACTTTCAAGTACAGGGCCGTTCATATGCAAGAGAAGACAAGGAGCATGGATGGGTCAAGGAGCAGCTCCAGGGTGGAAGACGAAAATTCGTCCAAGGAAAATTCGACGAGAATCACCAAGTGATTCTCGCCGATTCGACGAGAATCACTAGTGATTCTCGCCGAATCGACGAGAATCATTAGTGATTCTCGCCGACTCCTTCTGGCTACCTCAAAACGGTACCAAGTAAGATTCGACGAGAATCACTAGTGATTCTCGCCGAACCGGTGGCCAAGCTGCTCATGTATACAAAGTGAAATTCGTTGAGAATCAATAAGTGATTCGGCGAGAATCACTAACGATTCTCGACGAATCGTCGAGAATCACTTGGTGATTCTCGCCGATTCGTCGAGAATCGCCTGCGATTCTCGCCGATTTTCACTTGGCGTTTTCTCAGGATGCTGCTGGACCGGATTCTGCCTCTGGACTAGTTTGAACCGGACTTAGGGATTTCTAGTGTGGGTCCCACACTAGGTCATATTGGAGTTATCTACAGTATATATATTCCAGTATTTTGAACAGTAAAATGACGGAGAAAGAGAAAGAAACAGAGCTTCGACGAAACCCTAATATCGCGATTCCTCTCCGCCGCCGCCGTCGTGCTCGGGCAAGTTGGTCGCCGTCAACAATCGAGATTCCTTAGTGATCTCCGGCGACAGAAGCTTAGCAAAGCTTGAGTCTCACCTGTCTATCCAGAGATCCCTTGTCTCTTGATTTGGTGACCAGGAAAAACGCCCCCGTCCGAATCGATCGAGACGACCGATCCTAGAGTGACCGTTGGTAGACCTAGTTTGCTTCGCTACGAAGTTTGGATCTCTAAGTTCAGCAGCCGCTCATCATCGTAGCCACCGATCCCGAAGCTAGCCGCCGCTCGTGTTGCCGCCGCCGGTTCTGGGGAGATCCTCTCCAAGAGAGACCAAGGTTGTAGACTCTTCGTTGAGTTCACGAACACGTCATCGAACGAAGAGGAACACCGTAGTCTCCGAAAGAAGTTTGTATCTCGTATACATTCTATATTTACTTTTGTTGTAAAGGAACTTTTGTTCCGTATTGTAAGGGTTGGGTGCAACTCGTTTTGTGGGAGTGTTGACTCTCACGTGTGGAAGGGTTCCTTCCGTTAGTGCAGGGATTGGATTTCAATCCCGTTGGAGAAGTGACCGAGTCGTCCCTTGTTGGGGAGATAGGTCGAAGGGGGATAGTGGATGTACCCAAGTCGGGGAACCACTATAATTTGCCTGTGTATTCTGTGTGCTGTGCTTTTTATTTTTATTGTGCAGGTACATTCGTAAATTCCGCAAAAGCGCTACTCGTCACCTATTCCCCCCCCCCCATAGGTGCACATAGCTGACACTAGGTGGACTTTCAAGTGGTATCAAAGCGAGGTTACTCTTCAAAGGTTAACACCTTGAGTAGAATCCTGCCATCAGTGTCAGAAGCATGGATCTGGATTATGAGATACCGCCACTCAAACTCCCCGCATGCACAAAGGATTATTATCCCATCTGGAGAATGAGAGTGTCATTTCACCTTGATGATGTCGATCCTCGAGCATCCTTCATCCTGGAAGAGGGTCCGTTTATTCCCATGAAGACCTCCGACTCTGGGATCCAAGTGCCCATGGGCATTGCTGAGATGTCAGAGATGGAACTATCACTATTTCACTTGGATGAGAGGATTCGTCAAATCATTATGGATATCTGGTCTGGAGCCTCTCGCTCTAGATTGGAAAAATGTAGGACGGCTAAATCTCTATGGATGACGATCTCAGAGCTGATGGGGGAGTTAGAGAAAGCTGGAATATGTTGTCAACCAGACGAGGAAGCCTATGTGGGGGTCCTCACCTCTGAAGATGAAGGCAAGCATCACTCGGACAACATCAGAGCTCCAGTGTCCGTGTCAGAGACTGAAGAGGACAGTGAGGAAAGCAGCTCTGATGTGGATGAAACAATAGTCACTGGATCTAACGATAATAACACAGAAGTGCAGGTAACTTCCTCATCCTGCCCCGTATCTCTTGAAATTTCTGAAGACAGGAACTGCCCTCCTTCAGAAAATGCTGATTCCCTGAAGAGAGCCCTTCAGTCAAGCAAGCTACTTGCTGAGGAGCAAGCTCAAGAGATTGCTCGACTGAAGGTCTTGTTGGTTCTCCAATTGGCGTCCAACAAGGCCAAGGACTCTAAGATCTCAGCTCTAGAGAGTAGTCTGGAGAATGAGAAAAGAATAGTATCAAACTTCTCCAAGGTTGATGCCATTAAGAGAAAGCAAGAAAACGGGTGGATCTCCCGGATTGTCAATTCATGGAGAAATGGGGAAACGGTATTCCGACCCCCCACTCCAGGCAGGAAGGCAACTCATCATGCCTTCAGGTATGACCACAGGAATGGTCGTGGTCACTGCAAGGGTAATTTGTCCCCATGTGGAAACGTCCATAGTGCAAGGGGCGTCATGGCCACCCATGAGGAAATACCTAAGGCTCATTCTGAGCCCTTCGTATTCACTGCCACTGCCTCAACACAGTGTGGATCTGCATGTCCCAGCTCATAGAAGACTTCTCACCACTCGAGGACACGGGATAGAGAGGATAGAAGTCATGATGTCAGGTTCCATGGGGTCCCTGTAAGGGAGATGCCTGAAAGAATGGCACCACCTTCCCGGCCTCATAACGCTCACAACATGCATTCTTTCCACCCTTCCACGTGTCACGATGGAAGAGGAATTTTTGTGACAAGATCATGCCCTATCCCGTTTAGACCTAGGACCGTGACTACATCAGTCACGAGATCAGGTCGGAAACGACGATACAACATTCACCCATGTTGGTGCTGTGGCAAAGTGGGACACTTTGCCATCGATTGTTGGCACAACCCCTCTGTGCCCACGGCAAGGGCTTATCCACATTGTCGGGACAGAGGTAGTCTTCCAGACAGGTTTTCTGAAGGAAGGCAGTGGCGTGCTCATGCTAACAGGAACCTAGGACCCAATATGATTTGGGTTCCTAAGGTAAAGTAATTCTTTCTTGCAGGGTAGTCTAGGTTCCCGTGAATATGATGGGAACTAGACAATAAGTTGCTCAAGACTAAATTGGAACAATCGTCTGCAATAACAGATGTGATATCAATTTGAGCATACTCACATTGAGCTTCTGATATGTTTTACCTGAGGGACTAAAACGATGACTCTCAAAACCCCAGGTAATTTTGATCAGTTCAAGGACTTGTGTCATGTTGCATCCTCATTCAAAATATATACATATATATATATTTCTATCAATGTGTATATTTATACTTATGCCTATACATGTATGTGTGCACCTCTAAGGATAGGTTAACTCGATGCATGCAAACCATTACACATCAATTAAGGGTTAACGAAGTTATGTCATCGTGAATCTCGACAACTCACACTTGACATCAAGAAGTCTTTGGAAAAGCCTCATTAAAATCCAAATAGATTGACTTTAAAATATACATGTATTTATCATGTGTATATTGACTTGACATCAGAATATTTCAAAAATGTTGCAAGCTTCTCAACGTGAAAATTCCTAGTCAAGTAACCTCTCAATTTCGAATTAGACAAGTCCCGCCGACCCTTCGCCTTCTTCACGAATCCCGCCGAATTCGACAAATCTCACCGAACTAGTCAAATACCCGCCGACCCCTCGCCTTCTTCTCGAATCCTGCAAGAGCTCTCCCGACGACCCGCAAGAGCTCTCCCGAGTTCTTCCGCAGCCTTGCCGAAACCCGCAAGAGATCTCCCGACGACCCGCAACAAGCTCGTCGCACCGTCTACGCCAAACCTCGCCGACTCTCCTCCGCTGGACACTCGCCGAGGGGCCTCTAATCGCCGCAAGGGACGCTTACCGGAAGGACACCACGCCGACTCCTGCTGGAAAGCTCTTCTAATCCGTCTCCATCAAAGGTTTCCCGCAAGCATCCCGCCGAAGCCTTCACCGACGAACTCTTCTAGTTTCGATTCTTCTCCACTCGAACTAACTCACCGTATATGCCCTTAGGTAACCTCTTCCTCACCCGTACTTGGACGCGCTCACTAGTGATGCTTTCTTTTTGAATGTTCATTAATGCTTAGAGTAGGGCTTCTCTCTCTAGATCTACAATGGCTCCAAGGACAACTGCAGGGTTGGTCTCTGGCTGTGAGCTGGTTCGAACTGGGTTTTCTCACGCCTCAGACGAATTCCGCAACATCATTCTAATGCTGGAAGAGGCTGGGCTAACCTTCGTCCTGGAGCACCCGTGCAAAATCCTGGTCAAAGAGGTGCTGGAGTTCTTCGCTACCGCAAGACTCCGAGATGGAGACTCCATAATCAAGAGCAAGGTGGCTGGGGCAAAAGTAAAGATATCTGCCAGCAAGCTGACTCGCTACCTGCAGCTTTCTAGTTCGGAGCAGGAGGACTATCTGGAGGACGAGGACAAAACCAGAACTCTCTTGTTCTGCAGTCTTCCACGAGGAACTCGATCAATAAAGAGAAAGGAGATGAATGAAGAAGGGAAGCTCCTATCTGACATTATTGGAAAAGTGCTCATCTGCAAGCCGGGCTCGCATGACCATATCTCAGGAGATATGTTCAAGATCGTCATAGCTGTTGTCTGCCGCAAGAGGTTCAACTGGGGGGAGTTGCTGTTCGAGAAGATCAAGGACACCCTGGGCACTGCTAGTTTCGGCCGCATCATAAGTCTATATCTAAACCAGCTAAATGGAGACAAGTTCGACATGAGCAAAGGTGTCCCTCTCCACTACTTGAAGAAGATGAATGCAAGTGTGTTTGATCGATGGGAGCGGCGTATCGGGCAGCCTGCTATGGACGAGCACCAGGAAGTTTCTCCAACAGTCACCCCCCGTGAAATTCCTGATACCCTGACTGCAGGAATCGAGGGGGAGACTCTACCCCCTCATACAGATGTAGTTTCTGAAATTGCCCAGGTGGCCAGGGATGCGGTGGCCGAAATTCATGAAGTAAGTGAACCTGAGCTGGAGGATGAGGAGGTCCTGAACAGAAACACTCAAGGAACCGAAGCTGAAGCACTGGAGACTGCTGACCGAGAATTGGAAGAGGCTGCTGATATAGATGAATTCTTGGATGAGGACGGAGAGGAAGATGAGAATGAGGGACATGAATCATTTGAGACTCCGGATCCTGTTGAACCTCCATCTGACAAGTCTGCACCAGTGGAGGGGGAGTTAGATAAATCTACAGAGGCCGCCAACATTCCTCCTTTAGAGCCTATGATTGTATCCAGCTCTACCGATGCGTCTGCTGAAATGCAAGGCCCACAAGTGCCTCCGTCTATTCCGTTACGAGATGAGCTAGCCACTCACACTGTCAATATCATTCAGGGCATTATGAATGAACTTAAAGCCTCATTTGATGAAGCCCAGAATAAACTGCTGAATAGGATTAAGACTTCGGAAAATCTGATGCTCAAGAATATGGTGGAAATCAACCATAAGCTGGACGTGATGGAGAAGAAATTTGAAGAGAAGTATACCGCGGTCGGCGAAGCTGTCACACTCCTAATGGCCGGCTTGAAAAAGAATACTGATACTCTGGCTGTCGTAAATCAGAACGCACATGTTGTAGCCAACAACATTCAGAAGTTTGATGGTAATATGGTCACTTTAAATGCCAATCAGCAGGCCCTAATCACTGAATTCTCCAAGACCACGAAGCATATTGATGACTCCCTGCAATCTTATGCCAACTGCATAGCTGTCGAAGCCAAAAAGGGGGAGAAAGAGTATATAGCTAAGTTGGCCAAGCTTCAAGAAAGCATGAGCACACACTTCGCCCAATCAAGCAAATATGTCTATGAGAGCTGCTGGTGGATGCTCCAACAGGCGTTAGGTACGTTAAGCGTCGTTCTGCCTGACAATCCTGCCGGTATTCATGTCCCTGAGACATCTAAGGCCGCTGAGGAAGTAAGTGTTGCTGAGGATGTAAGTGCAAGTGCTGCAGATATTCCCACAAATGACGCTGATGCTAGGGATCTCTCCAAAGCTAAACTGATGAGCATGTTTGACCAAGAGGCCTTAGCAAAAGCCAGGGGAAAGAGAAAAGTTCAAGAAGGGACCTCCAAGGAGACACAGGCTGCAAAGAGAACTCGAATGAATGAGGAGGATGTACGAAACGAAAGGTGGAGTCCAGTTTCAAGGAACATCATCTTAGACACCTTCTGGCTGCAAGAAAGAGGAGAGATCAATCGAAACGAAGTATATAGCCAGTATGAGTGGGAAACGCACAAAACGTTTGAAGCGAAACGCAACATCTTTTTCAGAAACAACAAGGATGCAGATAAAGTTGCTCCTCCTAGGTATTACCCGAAGCCCAAAGAATACATGGAGAGGCAAAGCAAGAAGTACTTAGCTCAAAATCCTAAGGGTGACTTAGCTAAGGAAAAATAGTCAAAAACTTATAGCTTGTCACCTTGTCTTAAGAACATTTAATGATTATTGTTGTCATATAAACAATTCTGGATTATATGTGTATATATTTATTGGTATATATATTTGAATTTGTGAATGACTCAAGTCCTGATCTGATTGCATATATTCTCTTGTGCTGCATGTTTAATTTCTGAATGCTATGTTTATTATTTAATATGTGTTATTCATCTTAGCTAGTAAGGTTTTGGCTTCGTCAAATAGGGGGAGATTGTTGGGTATTGTATCCACGATTACCTAGATTTGAGGAAGCCACCAGTCAAGCTAAGATGAATTCACAATGTATTTGATGAAACATCTTAAGTTGTACTTGCAGCTCCTCCATGCTAAGTGCACACCAATGTCAGGGTGCAGTAGGTCAATATACACGGGTCTGCAAGACGTAATCCCTCGTTGAGCAGATCAGTGTGTTGGCCTACGTGTACTCTCTCTATTGGAGTGCACTTACTTTCAAGTACAGGGTCGTTCATATGCAAGAGAAGACAAGGATCATGGATGGGTCAAGGAGCAGCTCCAGGGTGGAAGACGAAAATTCGTCCAAGGAAAATTCGATGAGAATCACCAAGTGATTCTCGCCGATTCGACGAGAATCACTAGTGATTCCGCCGAATCGACGAGAATCATTAGTGATTCTCGCCGACTCCTTCTGGCTACCTCAAACGGTACCAAGTAAGATTCGGCGAGAATCACTAGTGATTCTCGCCGAAACGGTGGCCAAGTAGCTCATGTATACAAAGTGAAATTCGGGATCGTAGCCGCCGATCCCGAAGCTAGCCGCCGCTCGTGTTGCCGCCGCCGGTTCCGGGGAGATCCTCTCCAAGAGAGACCAAGGTTGTAGACTCTTCGTTGAGTTCACGAACACATCGTCGAACGAAGAGGAACATCGTAGTCTCCGAAAGAAGTTTGTATCTCGTATACATTCTATATTTACTTTTGTTGTAAAGGAACTTTTGTTCCGTGTTGTAAGGGTTGGGTGCAACTCGTTTTGTGGGAGTGTTGACTCTCACGTGTGGAAGAGTTCCTTCCGTTAGTGCAGGGATTGGATTTCAATCCCGTTGGAGAAGTGACCGAGTCGTCCCTTGTTGGGGAGATAGGTCGAAGGGGGAAAGTGGATGTACCTAAGTCGGGGAACCACTATAATTTGCCTGTGTATTCTGTGTGCTGTGCTTTTTATTTTTATTGTGCAGGTACGTTCGTAAATTCCGCAAAAGCGCTACTCGTCACCTATTCCCCCCCCATAGGTGCACATAGCTGACACTAGGTGGACTTTCAGTTTTTCCTACTGATCTTCCTGGTCTTCCCCCTGATCGTGATGTCGATTTTGTAATTGATTTGGAGCCGGGTACGCGACCTATTGCAAAAGCGCCGTACAGATGGCCCCGCGTGAGCTAGCAGAGTTGCGTACACAGCTGGATGACTTATTGGCAAAAGGGTTTATCAGGCCGAGTTCATCACCTTGGGGTGCACCGGTGTTATTTGTGAAGAAGAAAGATGGGTCGATGCGACTTTGCATCGATTACCGGGAGTTGAACAAGGTGACGATTAAAAACAAGTACCCACTGCCAAGAATGGATGATTTGTTTGATCAACTGCGTGGCAGTTCAGTATTCTCGAAGATTGATCTCCGCTCGGGCTATCATCAGCTCAAGGTCCGGGAGTCTGATATTCCGCGGACTGCATGTCGATCAAGACATGGCCATTTTGAATTTCTGGTGATGTCGTTTGGTTTGACCAACGCACCATCAGCCTTCATGGATATGATGAACCGGTTGTTCAAGGACTACTTGGATAAGTTTGTGGTGGTTTTTATTGATGACGTTCTTGTCTACTCCCGTAGTGCTGAGGAGCATGAACAGCATCTGCGATTAGTATTGGCCACTTTGCGAGACCAACGGTTATTCGCCAAGCTAAGCAAATGCGAGTTTTGGTTGCCTCAAGTTGCCTTTCTGGGTCATGTCATTAATCAACATGGAATTTTAGTAGATCCCGAAAAGATTGCTGCAGTCATGGAATGGAGAAGACCGGAGACACCCAAGGAGATTCGGAGCTTCTTGGGCTTGGCCGGCTATTATCGTAGATTTGTAGAATGTTTTGCTACGTTGGCTGCACCTTTGACTCTCTTAACCCAGAATAATGTGGCGTTTGAGTGGAATGACAAGTGTGAGGCATCCTTCCTGGAACTCAAGAACAGATTATGTACCGCTCCTGTGTTGATCTTGCCGACAGAAGGGATAGATTATGACGTTTTTGTGGATGCGTCGCACGTTGGACTTGGATGTGTTTTAATGCAAGACAAAAAGGTGATTGCGTATGGGTCTCGGCAGTTGAAAAGTCATGAAAAGAACTACCCGACGCATGATTTGGAGTTCGCAGCGGTGATATTTGACTTGAAGTTGTGGAGACACTTACTGTATGGTGCGCAGTGTAAAATCTTTACGGATCATAAAAGTTTAAAGTACGTCTTCATGCAAAAGGAACTTAATCTGCGCCAACGGCGATGGCTTGAATATGTAGCTGATTATGATGTGGAAATTCAGTATCATCCGGGGAAAGCTAATGTTGTGGCCGATGCGTTGAGTCGGAAGACAGGGAAATTATTTAATCTTTCGGCCGACCGTCTAGTAGAGGAATTTCTATTGATGGATATTTCCGTGGGAAGATATGACCCGCAAAGTCATTCGACAGTAGAAGAACCTTCATGGTTGGTGCTTGCAAGACAACATCAAAAAGATGATCCTGATCTTTTACATTTATTTCTTCGAACTGAAAAAGGTGAATTACCAGATTTTTCTATTGATGATGGGGGCACGTTAAAGTATCGCGGTCGATTTTGTATTCCTGCAGTTGGAGACATTCGCGAGATGGTGTGTAGGGAAGCACATGGCTCAAGTATGGCCTACCATCCAGGCTCAACGAAAATGTACCGTGATTTGAAACAAATTGTCTGGTGGTATGGAATGAAAAGAGATATCGCGCAATTTGTATCTGCATGTCATACCTGCAAGCGGGTGAAAGCTGATCATGGGAGGCCTGGTGGCAAGTTGACGCCATTGGAGATTCCAACATGGAAGTGGGAAAGCATTTCAATGGATTTTATTACAGGCTTACCAAGATCTCCACGAGGACATGACTCCGTGTGGGTGATCGTGGATAGGTTGACCAAGTGTGCTCATTTCATACCATTTAAGGTCAACTACCCGATGAAGACAATAGCAGAGCTATATTTGAACGAGATCATCCGACTGCATGGTGTGCCAGTCAATATCATATCAGACAGGGATTCCCGATTTACTTCTCGTTTCTGGAAGAGTCTATAAGAGGGTTTGGGGACGGATTTGCGGTATTCCACTGCTTACCACCCTCAGACGAATGGCCAAACGGAACGAGTAAATCAAATCGTGGAAGATAATATCCGATGCTATATTCTTGAGTATGGCGGAGCATGGGATGAACGTTTGCGGCTTATGGAATTCACATATAATAATATCTATCAAGAAAGCTTGCAAATGGCTCCGTTCGAAGCTTTATATGGGCGTCAATGTCGGACTCCCATATTTTGGGCTGAGGTTGGCGAGCGGCCTATGTTGGGCCCAGAGGCGCTCGAGGACATGGAAGGTGCCGTACGAATTATTCGAGAGAAGCTCCGGATCGCCCAAGAGCGATATGAAAAGTACGCCAACCGACAAAGGTCGGAGTTAGAGTTTGTTGTGGGGGATTTTGTTTTCCAGAAAGTCTCTCCAATGGTGGGAATTAAAAGGTTTGGAAAAGAGCGCAAATTAGACCCAAGGTTTGTGGGTCCCTTCAAGATTCTTGCGCAAGTTGGTGCATCCGCTTATAAAATCGAATTAGCCGTGAACTTTCCTGGTGTTCACGACGTGTTTCATGTCAGCCAACTTCGCAAGTGTGTGCGAAATGACAAGCAAGTGTTGGACGTGGTGCCGCAATTGGCGCCAAACCTTTCTTATGTGGAGATGCCCATCGGCTATTGGACTCCCAAGATCGCGTGTTGCGGAAAAAGAAGATTCCTATGGTCAAAGTGCTATGGAAAAATCAGAATGTGGAAAGCGCGACGTGGGATCTCGAGTCAACGATGAGGGCGACTCACCCTCATTTATTTTCGTAAACAAGCTGGTATGTAAATGTGTGTTTCTGTTTGGTTACTCATTTGAGTGATATCAAAATGATTGAAAAGTTTCGAGGAGAAACTTTTTGTTAGGGGGAGTGACTGTAACCCCCCGTATTTTTCCGTTGAATTAGTGCATATGATTGATGGGCGTTACGTTGGCTTTAACCGTTGTTCGGGCATGGTTTTCCCGCGGGCTTGCGAGTGGCTGTTTTGGTAGCCTAGTTGCATGATTCCCCAGCAAACTGGAGTCCAAGTTGGGGACTCGGTGAGGCCTCTTAGGGAATGCTTGCACTTTTTCGCGCCCGAGTAATGTTGCTCAAAACGGGTTGCGTGTACAGAAAACAAAAAGGGGTAAAACGTTCTTAAGGCAAAAATGGTCTAGGACGACACAGAAACACTTTTCAAAACAGGGAAAAATGGTCGTTTTTGTGCGTGACACGCCCCCCCCCCCCCCGACACGGGCGTGTCGGGGCGTGACCCACGGCGTGACCTGGGCGTGACCTCCTTGAATCGACGAATTTTCTTGCGTCGAGTTGAGACGAATGGGGATGGGGTACACGCCGTGACACGGGCGTGTCACGGGCCGTGTCCCGCTATGTCGAGGGTCGAGTGTCGAGTGTCGAGTGTCGAGTGTCGGGTGTCGAGAGAGGGGACACGGCCTGTGACACGGGCATGTCACAGGGCGTGTCCAGCTTTGTCGAGTGTCGACACTTAGAGTCGGCGAGATATCGAGACACGGGCTACACGCCCTCGGTCACGGGCGTGACCGACCTGTGACACGGGTGTGTACCCGGCCGTGTACTTTGTGGATAAGCTAGAATTTGTTGGCGTCTACACCGCTTACGGTACACACCCTGTGACACGGGCATGTCACAGGGCGTGATAGGGCCGAAAATTGATTTTTCCCAGGTTTTTTTGTGCCGTTCATTTCTTTGATTCTGGATCAAATGGACCAGCTCGGTTCTGGAGGAAATAAGGCCGAAACAGAGATTTATCCTCCTCATTTCACCTTCTTCTTCATCTTCTTCCTCCTTCCAAAAGAACATCAAGGGAGCAAAGCTAAGACAAGGGAAGGAAAGAGAGGAGCAGCCGTCGCAGTGTCATCTCGGTTCAGGCAAGCGGTGTTCATCACCCTTGCCAATCTTGTTTTCTTGTTCTTTGATTGTGCAAGTTTAGCTAATTTTCCTCTTTCAATTTTACTAGTCTTGTTCTTCTTGTTTTTGTTTAGTCATGAATCCTCTTGATCCTCGTGTCTCACATGCTTACCGCCTTGTTATCAAATTTCCCTATGCTCAATTATTTCTTATGCGAAATTGATTCATGTAGCTTTTCTTGTTCATGTCATGATCATGTTAAAATACACTTGTTGGTTTAGTTAGCATTTATCCTTTGAGGAGTAAGTAGAAATTATGTTAGCGTACTCATGTTAGCATAAACATGGGCAATTTGTCGTCATGTGTGAGGATGAAGGAACGAAACGTGTGTACTTGGGTTATGGTGAGATTTGCTTATGGTGTTGAGCTTGGGATCGTTTATGGTGAGTTTTGCGAGGTGAATTGTGAAACATGGTAGGAGCGTTTGTGTGAGGATTCGGTAAGGGGTGGTGTGGTTTAAGCCTTTGTGGCCACCGGGTTTGGATTTGTGGTGTAGAGCACCATTTTGGCCCCGATTTGGACTGGCTTTTATTGGTGCGTTCCACTTTAGGGCTGCCACCAAAAGACCCTTGCGGAATCGCATTTAACCGCTGCTTATGTTTCACTAGTAGAGTTGTTTCTTGGTCTAAAGAGGATGGAATGGGCATGTGTATTGCCTTTTTGCTCCTGCGGGTTGAGCAGGACTTGATGAGAATTGCTCGCAGTTGGTGCGTTTTACACTTTGGATTGACAGTGTTTACCACTTGTTTTCCACCTGTTCTTTTCACTCATTTTACTTACATGAAACGTTGCTACGGGGTCGGTAAACGATCCCAAGCTCAACACCATAAGCAAATCTCACCATAACCCAATTACACATGTTTCCTTCCTTCATCCTCACACATGACGACAAATTGACCATGTTTATGCTAACATGAGTACGCTAACATAATTTCTACTTACTCGTCAAAGGATAATGCTAACTAAACCAAACAAGTGTATTTTAACATGATCATGACATGAACAGAAAAGCTACATGAATCATTTTCGCATAAGAAATAATTGAGCATAGGGAAATTTGATAACAAGGCGGGTAAGCATGTG